>ML791578.1:541234-557294 GCA_009831015.1 Picea engelmannii | reverse complement strand
AGTAATCATGACAATAATTTCAAATGTAAGTGCATCATAACCTATTGTAAACATAGTAATGTGAGTTTTAATGGGATATATATTAAAAAGAAGATGATTTTTAGTGATTCTTAATTGTCACCAAATTTATGGTGGTAATGAAGTCTATTTCTACAAATAGTAATGTGAGTTTTAATGACGTATATATTTTGAAGAATATGCAATTGAGTGAGTCTTAATTGTCATAAAATTAATGGTTCTAAAGGGTAATGTCTATAGATATCCACACTCCCCTCCCGTTGTGGGAGGGTCATGCTATCCACACTCCCCTAGATGTGTGATGACTAATACTAGTTGTCTACTAGAGATATTAGGTTGAAAGGTTTGAAGATTTCACATTTGGATTATATCTAGAGTTAGTTCAATATAGTCAAAACTCCAACATATTTCAACAAAGGAAGGGATATGTGTGTGCTAGCTATGCCTAAATATCCAACACACATACAATGTTATGGTTCAATAAACACATTAGTTACTAATGTCTAGGTTATTAATGAATTAATTAATAAGTTGTCAATTTGAAGTTATATTATATGAATATAAATATCATCAATAAGATAATAATTAGTTCCCATCTACAAATATTATATGAAGTTATAATAAATGAGTATAATAATTAGTTCCCATCTAAGACTCTTTTATTTCTATATTAGACTTTATTATCCAAAATGAATTATTCGTTATAATTATTCATTTAGTCAAAGGGTCACTACAATTGGAAAAGACCACCAAAGTGGGAGATTGGTTCCTTTTTGAGGAGTTTACAATGATAAGATTCTATGGTTTGGAAGAGAATCCATATCAAAAGTGAGTGTTGAATTTGGTAGAGAAGCCATATCAAGAGACTGAAAAAAGTGAAATTCATTCAGTTACTGACTAAAAAGCCAAGCATATTAAATTAAATATTGATCAAATGAATTTCAAGGAAAAACCAAATCTACACAAGTAGGCGCAAAGATTAAACATTCAACCATGAATCAATCAACTCAGAGATAAATAAAGGATAGACAATTGAGAAAATTCTTATCCTTTACTCATCATCCATGCACATAAAAGAAGAGCATTTGAATCTATAGGTATTTAAAGACCGAAGTGACAACCGTCGATTCGGATCCTGGTCGATTGCTCAGGCACAGACTGATGACTAAAGGGATAAGGGACGAAATATAAAAACAAAATCTTTTCATAATAATCAATAAAACCCACATAGAAAATTCATTGAAATCAGAAGTTTGGTTTGCCAAGGGACTGTCATTCAACTTGGAGGTTTATCATTCACAATGCACAGTCTATCAATAAAAATGAAGAGATGTACCCAAGTTTAAGCAATTAAAAATGCAGAGATAAATCGAAGTTTTAATCAATCAAGTCGTAGAGGTACTCGCTCATAAGAAGGCGCAAATACTAGACATTCATCCATGAATCAATCAACTCAAATATAAGTAAGGGGTACATAGACAACATGGAAAATTCTTATCCTTCACTCATCATCCATGCATAGAAAAGAAAGGCATTTGAATCTATAGGTATTTAAACACCGAAGTGATGACCATCAATTCGTCTCCTGGCTGACTGCTCAGGCACAGACTGGTGACTAAAGGGATAAAGGATAGAAGAAAAACAAAAATATTTTCATAATAATCAATAAAACCCACACATAGAATTTATTGAAATCAGAAGTTGGGTTCGCCAAGGGAAATAAATTCAAAACAACAACGATGGGATGGTAGATGCGAGATGGAATTAAGGGTTTAAAAGGACCTGGGTGATTCCAAGTCAATTGAGGATCACATTTGGGATTCAATATGTGATTCCTTTTTTCCTCACATAGTTCCTACCATGTTTAAATTATAATAATTCAATTTTAAAGATGGATGAATGTTGAATTATTACTCTTTCTTTAATGAGGATTATTTGAAGTTTGATTTACTTTATTTATTTGTATGCATGATTAGTTGTGAACATTTTAAAAATATGCAATAGGAACATCGCTTGTTATTATCGTCTACGTGTGAGATATGTGTGTGCTAGCTATGCCTAAATATCCAACACACATACAATATTATGGTTCAATAAACACATTAGTTACTAATGTCTAGGTTATTAATGAATTAATTAATAAGTTGTCAATTTGAAGTTATATTATATGAATATAAATATCATCAATAAGATAATAATTAGTTCTCATCTATAAATATTATATGAAGTTATAATAAATGAGTATAATAATCAGTTCCCATCTAAGACTCTTTTATTTCTATATTAGAATTTATTATCCAAAATGAATTATTCATTATAATTATTCCTTTAGTCAAAGGGTCACTACAATTGGAAAATATCACCAAAGTGGGATATCGGTTCCTTTTTGAGGAGTTTACAATGATAGGAGTATATGGTTTGTAAGAGAAGCCATATCAAAAGTGAGTGTTGAATTTGGTAGAGAATCCATATCAAGAGACTGAAAAAAGTGAAATTCATTCAGTTACTGACTAAAAAGACAAGCATATTAAATTAAATACTGATCAAATGAATTTCAAGGAAAAACCAAATCTATACAAGTAGGCGCAAATATTAAACATTCATCTATGAATCAATCAACTCAGAGCTAAATAAGGGATAGACAACAGAGCAAATTTGTATCCTTCACTCAGCATCCATGCACAGAAAAGCAGGTCATTTGAATCTATAGGTATTTAAACATCGAACTGACGATCGTCGATTTGGCTCATGGCCGACTACTTAGGCACAAACTGATGACTAAAGGGATAAGGTATGAAAGATAAAAACAAAATATTTTCATAATAATCAATAAAACCCACATAGAGAAGTCATTGAAATCAGAAGTTTGGTTCACCAAGGGACTGTCATTCAACTCAGAGGTTTATCATTCACAATGCATAGTCTATTCATACATGGAACATATGAGCACAACTAGTATAGGTCTTATTCATATCCTATACTAGGAGTAGGACCCTAATCAATAAGAATGCAACATCAGTGTCATTATGAACGAATATGATGGAATTACTTCTAAGCAAATAATGTAGTGTAATTCAGTTTGTTCACAGGGCTTGTTGTGGTCTCATATCATATTAGCTCATTACTTCATCATGTTCAACCCTATACAATTAGCAGGTTTGATTCATGGTTCTGTACACTTCCTTTATCCCTATTATTTCCATGATTGTATTTTTAACTGAAAATTTAAATTTCCTAAAAATTTAAATTAGCAATACTATTAGCAGAGAAGTGGAGTTTTTGTCAACGTTGTACTTATTTTTCTCCTATTGCAGCAACAACTATAGACATATTTTTGTATTTCAAGATTTTTGTTAGGTCAGTTAAATATTGTGATATGTACTAGGTCCTTTATGTTGGTGTTTCTTTACAGTTGTTGTCAGAGTCTAATTTTTTTCAGTTTGGGAACTATTCAGGGTAGTGGTGTCCCTATAGCAATCATGCTTAGCCCTTGGTATCACTGTTTATAGTTAGAATAGCTAGTCTATGTCTTGCCCTAAAATTTATAGTCTCTTCAGGCCTCTGTCTATTTTCTTAGTGGTTGTATGGATTTCCTATGGAACTAGGACTTTGTTACTGGTTGTAGATCTACTTATCCTACTGCTAGAGGTGCTACATGGACATGGCCGAATATGGCCCTATCCATGTACATTGACATGCCCGAATTTGGGCTTGTCCCTATACATGGACAGGGCCATATTTGTTCATGTCCATGGATAGGGAAAGGTCCAAATTCGAGCCTGTCCCTATACATGGACAGGGCTGAATAAGGCCCTCTCAACATTCTAAACTCAAATTTTTAACTAAAAATTTAAATTTTCTAAAAAATAAACATTTAAACATATTTGAAATTTGGCCCTGTTTAAAAATTTAAAATTCAGCCTTGTTTAAACATATTTGAAACATGTTTAAAAATTTAAAATTTAAACATATTTAAACATAAGGGACAGAGCCATTTTCAGCCCTGTCCATGTATAGGTACAGGCCCGAATTTGGGCCTATCATTGTACATGGACAGGGTTGAATAAGGCCATGTCAACAATCGAAAATTAACTTCTAAATTATAAAATTTAAGCCCAAAATAGAAATTTAAAATTTAAATTCTAAAATTCTAAAATTCTAAATTCTAACTTCTACATGGATAGGTTCGAATAAGGCCCTATCAACATTCTAACAAAATTTCTAAACTCAAATTTTTAACTAAAAATATAAATTTTCTAAAAATTTAAACATATTTGAAATTCGGATTTGTTTAAAAATTTAAAATTCGGTGAGGTTTAAAAGTTTAAAATTTAAATAGATTTAAACATAATGGATAGGTCCATATTTGGCCCTGTCCATGTACAGGTACATGCCTGAATTCAGGCCTATGATTGTACATGGACAGGGATGAGTAAGTCCCTGTCAACAATCTAAAAAAAAAACTTAAATCATAATTTAAAATTCTAAATTCTAATATAAACATAATTCTAATCCAAACATACCTGAAAGAATGCTCGTTGCTCCAACATCCACAACACCACCTGGCCGCTACTCCAACGTCCATCGCCCGGCCGCTGCTCCAACATCCACCGCCCGGCTGCTGCTCCAACTAGAAAACGCTCTCCGCCGAACAACAACAAACACCATACACTTCACACAACAAACACTCTTCGCACATTAAACACCAAATAGGTATGAGCTCGTCACTACTCCAACTATAAAATGCTCTCCATTGAACAACAACAAACACCATACACCTCGCACAACAAACGCTCTTCGCACATTAAACACCAAACATGTATGAACTCACAAAAACTATTGCAGGAGCGATGTGCGGGTAATATATAAACCTTTTTTCGGCCGAACTAATATTTCGGCCAAAATAATATTTTGGCCGAAAAGTTTTTTCGGTCGAAATATATTTCGAACAAAACATTATTTCGACCGGAATATCTTTCGGCCAAAAAGATGTTACCGGATGAAAAACATTTGTCCGGCTAAAATTGTACAAGAAAATCGAGGGATTCGTCAGGGTGTCATTCGATTTGATGTTCAAAGGTTCGGCCGAAAGAATTTTCGACCAAAAAAATTGTACTTTCAACCGAAAAGAAAATTAATTCGGTTGAAAAAATGTTTTTCAAAATTTTGGAAACCCGATTGTCACGAAAGTGTTACCCACCTTCATGAATTCACCCTTTTGGTATGACACTTTCTTGCAACTATAAGTTCAAGATGCTCATAAATGTTTTGTTTCCCATGTCATATTTTTCTTTTGTTCTCATTTGCATACCAGAAGATCATTCTATTAGTAATAAGCTTTCATGGCTTCATTGGAAGAATGATTAAACATTATTAGCTACTTCTTGTTTATTAGAAGTAGGAGTAGGCAGATGAATAATCTCATCCATGAGCACTTATATTCAATTTGCAGCAGTTTCTTGTCTTTTCCGTTACGTGTATTCATAGTTTGAATAAGTTGCAAAGGATGCACATTGGTATGAATGGCTCCACTAGCCCAAGGTATTAGGCAGAACACACAAATTGTGGATGTTTGCAGAGTTGAAATTTTGCAAGGTCGAGTTGCACAGATGAACAAAATATGAAGGAACAAGGTCTTCTTCTTCCTAGCTACTCACACGGAGCATGCCATCCCCAGAAGGAGCTGGTGTTAGTACCTAGCTCTAAATTTTGGCCAAAATGTATGTTTGAGGCAAGGGTGCTACATAATTGATCTCATTTATGCAGCGTTATGGTGTTTTCTTCTTAAGCTATGATATTTTTATGTGCATGAGCATGATGGAAAGCACTCATATCAAAGGCTCCTGGGTCAAGATATTCAAGATTCTTGGGCCTATGACTCATGTATACTAATGTTAGTCTTGGGTGTAAAAATGATTGGGTCTTACCTTCTAAATACCAAATCATTAAAAGGAAAATATTGATAGGTTTGTTAAAAGGATTTTTGTTTATATAGTTTTGTTTATTCTAAAAAATAAATAAAATAAAATAAAAATTGGGCCCAACCATGTGCCCAAGATCAAATTATATGAAACACACATTCTTAGAACACTTATCAAGCATCGACAACACCAAATTCAAATCAAATGATATCACAAATAGAAGCCCGAATCCAACTCACAACACTCACAACACCAGACACTAGGTAGTACACACATGCCAAATTCCAAGGGAGATCCCATGATGAAGCATAAAGCGCACAACACATCTGATATTTGTGTAAATGTCGGTGTATATGAAAACAAGAAATATATTGGAAATCGTTCATGTGGGATACAGTCCCATATACAGAAAACTAAATATGCCAAGTGACATAGATCGAGATCTAGTGTCCAGAGAACCCATAGGTGCAAAACCAAAAGGAAGCTTATCCATATGTTAAAATCCAAAGAATCATCGCCAAAAATTTGTGCACAAGTGTCGAGTGTTGATTATAAAGCTCCCGATACCAAGTGTCAAGGTTAGTGCACAAGAGTAGCAGGCTCCGGATTTGTTTCTCATTAAAGGAGTTGTTGTAGCACTGGAAGGAATCACTTCTTCTTCCAGACATAGCTAGGATGATGGTGACATCAGATGAATGGCCAAGAGCTCATAGTCAACTAAGAGCAGTCAACACCAAGGTGGATTTATTTTAGGATCTTCCACGCATTTTATGACAAAAGAGGACCCATTAAAACTGGATGATTTTCATAGAATCAATAATCAAGTGCCTTTTTCAATTTTCAAATCCCAAGCTCAGTAGTGAGATTTTTTTGTTCTTCCCCAAGTTTATGTACACTCATAAGCATCTCTTGCAGTGACTAGTTGTTGATAATGTGAGTTATTTTTTCTCGTCTGCATGTTACAAAAAGTGGTCAATTTTCTTGCAAAAATATTTTCCTAAAACAGTCCAACTGTGTTTGAAGCACCTATTTAACTTTTGAGGAGGGATTGTACCAGGGTTTTGTATTGGATTTCCAACAACATTACAAGCAATCCTTGAAGAAAATGCAAAGATCTATGTTGAAATCGAGGTCTAAATTAGCAAGGTAGAGTGATGACTATGTTTTTCATTTGGGTGTTGTTCAGTATCCACCAATTGCTTATTCCATACCTTGCTATAGAATACAATCTTCCAGCAAGAGCACCCTACTAAGAGTCTAGATATTCTATAGGACAACCTATGGTTTTATTTGTATCTATATTTTCTAAGTTTTGAAAATTCATAAAAGATATGCTATAGGAAACAGGGTATTTCATGTGAAGCAGAGTTTCTACAGGAAGTGCTCGGGTCTTTGTAGAACAGGTTCCTCAAATGATTTCAAGGATGCATTCAACATTCGAGGGAACAAAAATATGAGAAAAAAAAATGTACATTTGGAAGGGAATTTAATAGTCAACTTCAGATTTCAAGGCATAAAGGAAGATATAGAATTTTGGAGATCAATGACAAGGAGTAGATCACTTTCCACGTCAAATATACGTCCCATATTTCCAGGAACACAATCAGCCTTATTAAATCAAATCAAGCATTTCCATATTTTTTGAGAATTTCTAGATTTTTTGAGATGAATCATAGATGTCATCTATTTTTAGGAGTGATAGTCTCGATTCCAAAGGGCTTGCAACAACTTGCTCATGAGACTGTGCTATAAACATAAAATTATCTTTAGAGATTAAAGAGGGAAAAGTCTAGCTGAAGTGGGGAAGAGAGGCTTAGAGGAACAAATTATGTGATACATGACTGTAAGCCTATGAGGGCATGTTTTTCTAAATATATTTCTTCCAATGGAGATCTATGAAGGTTGTTTAATCAATATGTCGGTCTTATTTTTTTCTCTTTTCTTTTAGTTAGATAAATGAAACTTTTGGAAATCAAAACTTTCCTTTGATGAATAGATCTATGTGCAGTAGAGATTCTGCTATAACATGCCTTTTCTATCACTGATATTTAAGTTTTTCTTTAAATGTTCATTAGAATGAAAGGATCTTTCATTCTATGAACATTCAGTTTTATGTTTTCTTTTCTATCATTCTATATGTTATCACATACAACTCTTATCTGATGAACAACCTAAGTTCCTTTGATCATTAGGATATGTTGACTCCCTACCCAATGGAACAGTATTTTGCACCATTTCTGCCTCTTCTCTCTTTCTTGTCATTTTAACCCATTTACCTGCACATAAATAGATTTAGATACCTACATTCAAATGTTTCTAGGCTCACCTCATTCACAGTCTAAGAGTGACTTCTAGAGATAACATTTTCTTTGACCCCTTTTCATGACCTAACCTCGATAAATATTTATGGACTATATCACAATTTTTTCAAAACACATTAATGATCGATATACAAGTACTCGAAAAATTACACAATCTTTGTTAGTTATTTGATCTTATCTTTGATTTTTGCTCTCATCTAATCTATTGACCATATTCCACTTATTGGCTACCCAATTACATACAATTCTCTTATGTGGGTATAATATGAGTAATCTTTGAGTCTTGAAACCCTCCCACACCGTCAAGTCATGCATCTAGTGCAACCATGTAAAATTTCAATGACTACATGAAAATTGTGAGAAAATTTCAACGTTGGCCCCATTAATTGGTCACTTTGCGGGGTCGACGCGAATCAACACTTGTTCTAGTAATCAACACTGGTCATGTGCCTATATATAATTGGTATTCTCTTTGGTCACCTTTTCCTTCTCAGTTCTCACATGGCCATGTCTTCTTTGACCCCTTTTCATGACCTAACCTCCATTATGAAAATATCTTTATTAATGAATTCTGGTGTTTTATAACAATTCTTGTGCTTGTGCATGAATTAACAATTACCATCTCATTTTGTTTCGATATTTATCTCTATTCCATCATGCCTCTTTTGATCATTTTTCATGTTTGTATCACCAATTGAGTATTAATGTCATTAATTTAGGTTATTTTAGAGGTTAATTTAGTTTAGTTTGGTTTATAGGTTAGTTTGGTTTGTAAATATGTGTTGATCAATTGTAAAACAATTGAAACTTTTCTCAAATAACCCTCCCATAAGTATTCAATTCTTAATATTGATTACAACAATAATTAACAACGTGTAGCATTGGATATCAAAAAATGAAATAAAACTTAAAAACATGTAATTAACCCACATAAAAAATTATTTAAAGAGAATAATTCATTCAAATTAAAATATCTAGTTACGTACCTCATCCAATGCAACATTTGTATCATCCTTCTTCTGTATCTTCTTTTTGATCATCCAACTTGACATTTGTATCATCATCTGGTTCAGAAACAATGTTGAAAGGATTGATGATATCATCATCATAATCAATGTCATTTTCAAGCATATCTTCATCGATATCATCATCAAGAACTGGTGCATTGTCTCCTACGCTTGGTTCATCTTCTTCGTCTTCATCCGTCAACCCATATTCTTCTTTATCTATCTCTACATCATATTCTTCTTCAATATCATATTCTTCATCTACAATATACTTTATTGGCCTTCCTCTTGGATCATATCTAACAAAAACCAGCCAATCCCTCTTACCTGGAACCTTTTAGTAAAAGACTTGTTCACATTGACTTGGAAGAACATAGCGGTCATTTTCTTTTTCAAAAACCATTGTTTTAATCATCGAAAATCCATTGGCATGTTGAATAATAGTTCTTTCCTCATCATATTCATGCATTCGTAACCTATACCATTTGACATCGAACAAAACTAATTTGAAGGAATTAAAGTCACGCTCCATCATATCATTCAAAAACCCATATTATCTATTTTCATATTCTCGAGGATGTATGTCACTACTAGAGGAAACATTAGTGACCTGGAATATTGAAGTTATCCCACTATCAGAAGTTTTCCTAGTTTCATCCAGCTGTTTGATGCAAAATTTATGACCATTGCACCACATTGCCTTGTGGTGTTTCAATTGCAGTATGACAGACATGTAAAAGATGAATTGTTAATTAATAATAAAAAAAATTATATAACTTGGAAAGTATAATATGAAAAAACACCTACAATCACATTAATATAATATAAAATAACTGAATAAAATGGGTGGATTTGTTTTCCTTTCTATCTTTCAAACATTATTTCAAATATATTTCCCTCTGCGTAACATCAGAATATCGATTACGACGAGCTTCTCTAACGAATGCAGAGAATTATTTCCATAATAACCTACCTTCATGACATTGTTTACATCTATCAATCCATACCTTCATCCAGTCAAGATTGTTTGCAATGTATAAATGTAGTGCATCCCAATCTTGAGCAACTGACTGATCAAAAAATCACATTTCACCAATATTAAATATTAGTTATAACCATGGTAAATATTAATAAATGATGAAAGAATAAATATTAAATGAGTATGATCATATACACACAAAAAAATGAAAATTTATATTTATTACAAATATCCACAATTTAATTACCTCTCACTTTCTTCATTGTACCTTTCCCCAACAACTGCTCCCCTTCAAAAATTTTGATGGAGTTCACATCCCAAATTCAATCCACTGCATGCATAGCTTGCACTGCTAATTTAGGAAGATACTAACCAATATACACCATGGATTCATATACCATATATCCCTCCACCTTAGAACCCTTAGGACGTGTTCTTTGTTTAACCAAATCCTTCAATGATTTCAAGTTTCTCTCCACCATCCACATTAATCTTGTGTGTACAGGTCCACGCATTTCAATATCCTCAACTTGGTGTATGAGGTAGTTTTCTTGTGCATTGAAAAATGTTGGAGGTAGATACTTCTGCATTTAACACATTAGACGAGGAATTTACCTCTTCCAATACTTGATATCATCTTCATGGATTTCTTTCAATGACAACCATCTACAGATCGTGACTCAAGAAAATAACATGTTTCAACAAAACATAATACATATTACATTACAAGTAAAACACATGGCATTAAGTACAACAAAAAATTGAAAAAAAAAATTCATATATATTGCAGCTACTTACCTCATGTATTTTCCAATATCATATATAACTTGTTTGATGTTGTTGTAAAATTTGTTTGGGAAAGATAGAGGTAGAACATACTGTAACAATAAAAACGAATCGTTACTCATTTCAAAACTAGACAAAAAAATTAAAAATCTCAAAAAATGTATACGACCAATATATAAATATGAATACTAAAGTTATTAATTACCTTAATGAAGGTATGCCAATCATGTGTTTTTACCCCACCAAATTCACCTTTCTTCGTTAATATATTCTTTATGTTTGAACAAAAACCCGTGGGAAATTTAATTCTTTAAATGACCTCTTTTACACATTTTCTTTGTTGCTTTGTTAATAACCATGGAAGGTTATTTTCGTCTCCATCGCTATTTGATCAGATCACACTTTGCATTTCATGATTGGCTTCCTGAATGTTAATACAAATTTTGACAAAAAAAAAATTATCCCTCCTGCCATCTATAATTCACCATAATGTTTTTGTCACATTCTTCCCGATATGCATTGTATCAAACAAATGAACTATTTTTAGCTCATCATAGTAAGGAAACCTCATGAATTGAGTGGGATAACATTTCATTCCTCGTGGAATCCCATTATTACTACCTCCACGATGAGGACATTGATGAAGAATAAAAAAAATCAGAACACTATTTATCAAATGCACTAAAATAAATTGAATAATTAAAATTTCAAAACATGATTCCATTTATGATACATAAACAAAATGTGTACCTCAAGGATTAATTCTTTCATATGCCAACTTCCATACGAGAGGTGTCATTCTTTGTGGTTTTAGTCCAATCTCTTGTTTCCCATTGAAAATATATTTTTCAATAGTACGATACTTATGGTTCTTAGAGAGGAAGTGTCTATACTCATCAAACACCTCATTTCCTAAACTTTTTGACTAGCGAGATTTCATCTTAGGACCACAAACTGGACATGAAAATTTACCCTTTGTTTGAAGACTTGCAACAGATGGATTAATGTGAATTATTAATATACGAAAGGATTATTTAAACAACATGCATGATATATTCAATTAATTATATATTATTCAAGCATGCAATATGGAACGTTACATACCACAAAAATGTGTTAGTCTCGGGGCATCATGAATTGTCCATAAAAATATTCCACGACATTGAAATATCTTTTGCCTAATTGGTTTACAGATGTCATACATAGTGATGCCCTCCCATAACTTTAGTAGCTCGTCGATAAGAGGCTCAATATACACGTTCATATCTTTAACTTGGTACTTACCTAATTGTTTGAAATTACATGAAATTTCTACCATGGTATGTATATATACGTAAATAAATAAATAAAAGATATTATGCAAAAAAAAGAGAAAAATGAAAATTTTACATTCGAAAAATTAATGTAAACAAATACCTAGAACAATCATTGTCAAAATTATGTTCTTCCTCTTTATTGACATCCAAGGAGGAATGTTATTGTTGATAAAAAAAATAGGCCTCACTGAGTAAACAAACCAAATCTCTCCAAATGCATTAACACCATCAGTTGCCAATGAAAGCCTAACATTACGAGGTTCATCTGTAAATTCTTGCCATTTTGCAGCAATTTACTTAAATGCATAACCATCTGTAGGCATTTGAAGAATGTCATATTCAATTATCTTTCATGCATGGAAATCCATAAATTGTGCTATGCTTTGGCACCTAAACAGTCGTTGCAAATGTGGAATTATGGGAATATGTCAGAGAACCTTTTGAGGCACCATTTTTGTTACTTGATCGGTTCGATATCTATTGATACCACATACCAGGAATTTTGTTTTATATGCATGTTGTCAATAATATATAATATGATCATCAGGACTTGCATCTATACTTTGATACTCCATTCCAATGTCTTTCATAATGGCATGTAAATCTCGATATGTGCGAGGTAAAATATTTGACGAGGGTAACAAAAATTCACCTAACAATCTAAAACATAAAAAATAACTAGTTAATGTAAAGAATAGTAATTGTAAATATTGCATTTTTATTTTACACATTAATTAACACTAAAAAAAGGGGAAAAAGTCAACCTTTATGTAGATGTGATGAAACATATTACATACCTTAGGATCTGTTTCATACAAGTGTTCAACAAATGATTCGTAACCTTTAAGTTCACCAGCAATAATGTAGTGGAGAGAATATTTTCTCTTAACCCTTTATAAATTTGTTTATTTGTTTTTTAAATCAGAGGTTCATCATAAATACCATCACTATTGTCCCCATGATACTCATCTGAATGACCGAATAAGTCTTGGATCATTTGATTTGTCCCATCATCTTGAACTATGTTATTATTGTCATCTATTTCCATGGGATCATTAACTTGATCTTCATTATCTGCTTCATGTTCCTCACCTTGTACAACATCATTTATGCTACTACTTGGTGCTTTTTGCAAAAAGTTAGGGGCCAAATCTAACTTTATAATTACAAACAATCATGCAAATTTAGTGCATGTATAAAACAATATAAAAGTTTGAGAAAACAATCAATATTAAAACAGATAATGAATATATATATATATATATATATATATATATATATATATATATATATATATATATATATATATAGCTAATTACCATGGGACGATATTCAATTGATCCCCCGTCTATGTGCCCATATTTTCTACAATGTTTTTTAGATGTTGTTATTAAAACTCTTTCGGGACGTCTAGTACAACAATTTTTGCAAGGGAAATAACATTTACCATCACCCTTTTCACCCTCTTTAATTTTTTCCCACCTCTAATATTTTCTGACATTCTTGCCCACAGACATATACTAATGGTTATCTTATAAAATTGAGTGGTGTATAATAGAATATATATTATATTTTTTTATTATAACATATGAAAAAAAACTTGTTTTTTGTTTGCCAAGAAGACCTTATACCATTTTTGAATCGTCATTGTTATAGCAAACTTGTTGCAACATCCATAAAATGCAACATATTTATAGATTTTATAATGTCGCAATTACGATGACAGTTGACCAAGTCAATGTTGACTTTGTCAAATAGTGGGTAACCATTCGAGGGGGGAACCTAGTGTCCACATCGTCGCAAGAGAGACACACTTTTGATGTCGTCGCAATAACGACGACCTTCAAAAGACGTTGCTCTTGCGACAAGTGTGCCTCCCTATTTAAGCCAATAACTCCCAAAAAGGGTGCAAATTTCAGACAACACTTAGTGTGTGATGAGTGATGATGAAAAATGAGAGTACTTTCTCTCTATTTATACAATACTAATGACCTTTAATTAATTTTAGGTCATTAAAAGGCTGACCTGGCCAAATTATATCAAAAATCCAGTTTTACATAAATAACAGTAATTAACCCTTGAAATCATCTCCAAGGGTGACATCATGCCCTTCACTACTACATATGGGCAGATTATTCTGCGAAAATTTTCCACGGTTCCACTAGTTTCATCATTTTTTTAAATAGGGCGGGATTTTCGTCGATATTGCCATGAAAAGTCATTGCAATATCCACAAAAATCTTATTTTAACCTAGTCACGATTTTCTTCGCTATAGTGACAAACTTGCGTGGCAATAGCGACGAAAATTTTGCATATCTCATTGGTCGGTGTTAACGGCTAGTTGAATATTTTATCTATATATACGTGACTTTAAGAGACTTTGCGACACAATTGTTATAGTTGCAAAATTGTTCTTGGATTTTGTTTGAGCTATTTATTTTTTCCATCACCCACCAATTGAACAAATCCAATTCTCGATCTACATAGCTCGAATTTTGAACTTGCAAGGTTAGTATGTTATTTCTTATTGATGTACTCATTCAACTTGTAAATTTTTTTTCAAATGTCCAAATTTCATTTAGCTTGTTTTTTCCTTGATAATATATTATAATATGTGTAGTACCATATTTCATGTCTTTGGTTTTTGGATCTAGTTAGTATATTATGTGGAAAAGAGTGTGTGGATTCCATAATATTCTAGGTTTATGGAATCCACATACCCTTTTCCCTTCAATTGTAGCTATAATATCTCTCTCTTTTCATTGATGAAGATATGTAATTGCTCTTGAAACTCAACCCTGATCGGTGAAATGATAGTAATTGATTTTCATTTTCTTCTCTCTTTTATTTTTAAGACCTAACAAAAAAATACCAACAAAGCTTGATTGAAGCTTTGATACCACTTGTTACATCCCTAGTACCCAAAAGGTATCACACTTGCATAAATTGAAAATAATATAACAATGACAATAATGGTTGGGATACTTGCACACCTAATGGTTGGCAGCTAGCACTTACTAATTCAATTAAATGAAGGAAGAAATCTCCATGAATAAAATATTGAAGTTGATTGTTATATTGATAAATGATAAGTTATGGTGTATATATGATAGGGAGGACACTCATGTTTATAACAACAAGGGTAATAGCTGCAATATATTGTAACATTTCCCTCTTCCGCATAAATTCTTTGCTATCCTCAAAATTTCCCTCTTCCGCATATATATTAAGAGAAATATTAATAACATTTCCCTCTTCCGCATAAATTCTTTGCTATCCTCAATATATTGTAATAAATAATGGGTAGGTTGGCATTAGTGACAAGATATCCTGTTGATATTACATATAATTATTAATGTACGAGAGATCATCCATTATTTAAGCATCCAAAGCAAAACCCAAGACTAAATATTGTGGTTGATGTGATCGGGTCTATACATTTTGCAAAACAAAGTACGAGAATTTCCATTATTTAAGCATGCAAAACAAAACCCGAGGTTAAACGTTGTGGTTGACGTGATCGGGGGTGTACATCTAGACGGTGCAAAAAGTGCATGCATCAACTCAATGGGAGATGAAACAAAGTCTCAAAATCCAAAGTGTATTCTTACATTTACTACACATAGAATGCCGGTAACATCAATCATTATTTGTACTTTTAATTAATATGTGGCTATTTGTGGATTTTTTAAAAAACAAATAATTTAATTT
>ML791578.1:489547-516323 GCA_009831015.1 Picea engelmannii | reverse complement strand
GAATTTTATATTTCTTAGGTCAATACAAAATTCACATCCTCTAACTACAAAATCCATACACAACAATAATTGTTTTCCAAGCTCATATTTCTTCATGTTGGTTTGCAATTAATTGTGTTGAAGGGTTAAAAATATCATCTCCAGATGTTTCAAATGATCTTCCCAAATCTTTCTAAAAGTCAAAATATCATCCAAGGAGGCTACAATAAACAAATTCGAGAAATGGTCTTAAGATATCATCCATCAATCATAGAAGTGTTGTTATAGTATTGCGTAATATAAATTGCATAATGACTCACTCATGCAATCCATGTGTTTTTTTGAAAGTAATATTCCAAATTATTCTTTGTGTATATTGTCATATTGGTATCCTTACTTCTAATCCAACTTCATGATAACACATGCTTCCAATATTTGGTTGATTAGTTCCTTGATTATTTGTAGGGGATATATATATATATACTATAATCTTGTTCAATCTAAACGATCTACACATTTTCTCTAACATCCATCTTTCAATAGAATATTACAATATTACAATATTAATATTGTATACCATATTACAATGTAATATGGTAATACCATATCTCGTGTAATTTGTTTTTGAAAACTTAAATCCGTCGTCGCAATATTGATGATAGTTCGTCGGAAACAAATTTTTATTTTGAACAACCGTGGCAATAGGGACGAAAGTTCGTCGCAATTTGCCATAGTTTTTCGTCGCACATACTGCAACTACGTAATAAGTTTGGTCTTGAGATACATTTCCGTCGCTATTTCCATAGATTTTCGTCACAAGTTACCACGGTTTTGCGTCTCACATATAGCATCTACGTCGTAAGTTTTTGGCTTGGCATAAATTTTCGTCGCAATTGCGATGAAGTTTCATCGTAATTGACATGGTTCTTCATTGTAATTGCAATGAAATTTCGTCGTAATTGAGACGATGCATAGGGTAAACCGATCTTGATGGTGATGACACGTGGAGAGCTAATTTCGTCGATGTTTCCACACACACTTGGATCATGGATATAGCGACGAAAAAAAGTCTCAACTTTCGTGGAAATTGCGACGGATAAGTGTGACAATATCAACGAAAAAATCGTCGCAAATTTGGTCATATGTACTAGTGCTTATAGGGTGACATGAGGCCCATAGGGTGGAACTTTGGGCTCCAAATGCATAATGTTTGGCTTCCAAAGGCCCTGGATGATTCCCAAACATGCCAACCATCTCATAGATGCCCTCAATATGCAAACCCTAGCTCTGGATGACATCCAGGGTTATAATGATGATGTCATGGGCTCTTAAAAGTCAATGTCTAGGAGAAAGAGCAAGATCCCCCTGGGTCTAGGTATACCAGAGTGTCGCCAAGGGAAACACCCTTCTTTCTTCCTAGTGGAAGTCTATGATGTCTCCTTGTCCCTTCCTGGGGTTACAACACCCATATGTGGGCTTTCAACCCCATGGAGGTCCGAGCTAGTCATTCCCCACGTGTACATGTCCATCGGGAAAATTCCTGCAACAACAACAAGCACGCCCTCTAGGGTTTCATAAGTCACGGGGATCATAGCATATAAATCACATCCAATAATTAAACTACCCCTTGTAAAGTAGTCGAAGGGAGATGAAAAACCTTGTCACAAGTACCTTGATTTGGGAAGGAAATGTCCTTACATTTATCAAGATATGAGCACAATGGTGGTTGATAATCTTCTTCATAGAATAAATCGAAGTTCTTAAAGGAATATTCATCAAAATCCTCAAGGTATGATCGAAACTTATTAGGAGAACATTGCGCTGGGTCATCCTTGGGTGCTTGGAAAACTTATGTAATTATATCATCATCTTGTTTCCAAATGTCAAAATTATTAGTAACATCATATGATTTTTGTAAAGGCAACACTCAAATATATCCTTCAATATCATAAATGGGATCCTCATTAGAACCAATCACATCCCACTTATGTCTTCCTATATGTATGAAATCATCAATATTATAAACCATGTCACTATCTTTATCATAACATGAAGGAATTAATGCCTCCAAGGGATCCTCTAATACTTCTTCACTTTCCAAATCACAAAATATGGCATCATCAAAATCTTGGAAAGGGAAACAACTTACCGTGCTCACTTCTTCCTATGCAGAAGCGTCAAAGACTTGGATAACTTCATCAAATGGAAGAGCATGTATCATTGTCTCATCCTCATGACTTGCCTCTACATATTCAACTTCATAATATGTAGGATCTAGCTTGTACAAGGGTTCCCTTTCTTATTCACCTTTTGAATCATAGAATAAGGTATCATCAAAAACCTGAAAAGGAAAGTGACTGGCCTCATTCTCTTTTTCTTGTGCAGGAGGAATAGGATTTGGAATGAGTTCATCATAGGGAGGAACACACATTAATACTTCATCATCATGTTTAATATCTTCATGCTCTCACTCTTCAACCAAGTCCTCATTGTCCTTGCTAGAAGTATGAGTAATTTCTTGTTCCTCCCCATGGGATTGGTAACCTTCATCAATATCCTTCCCCTCAACCTCTTGTTGATTGATGTCTTGTTCCAAACCTTTCCTGGTTTCTTTAATAGAGGTCTCAAGGGAAGGTATTCTCTTGGGAGTACCTAGGGTATCTTTGGGCTGACCAATCTTGACTTCTGGAACAAAGGATTGTTCTTCCTTAGATGAGGAGACATTGGCTTCGATTTCTATGACCATGTCATAAAATTCTTGGATTGTTCTAGGAGCTTTATCTCTTATAGGGAAACCTATTTGTCCTGTAAAGGCTTTGGTGTAAAGAAAGATAAGAAAGTTGTCTGACGAGTGATAGCTTGTTAGGATCTATTGTATTAGCCTCTTAAATCTATCATGAAATTCCCTAACAATTTCATTCACATTCTTCTTTATGTGAATAAATTTTTTTACCAAAACCAAAGAATCCCATCTCTTGAGGAAAACCTCTTGTAATTTCTCCATGGATGTAATACTAGCATAAAGGAGGCCAGCATACCATCTCTTGGAATTATCATGAAGAGTAGCAGAGAAAAGTTTCATTGCTAGGTATTCAACATCATCACTGATAGGGTGGAGTTGAAAGAAAGAATCACTGATAGGGTGGAGTTGAAAGAAAGCATAAGGTTATGCATATGGTTCTGAGCATTCTCTCCATCACTACTAGTGAATTTAGGTAGCCATTTTACATATCTTGGAGGCATTCGTCGAGGATAGTCTAGTATTTTACTCGTATCCAAGGGTTTAAAATTACCTGGGTCCCATTGAGAATCCATGGTTGGCTTTGCCATTAGTGGAGTCACCAGATAATCCTTCTAGGGATCATTAAAGGGAAAATAGGGAATCACCCTTAGTGGAGTCTCTAGGTAATCTTTATGAAATGAAGGCTTTGGATAAAGGCTTATCGAAAAAGTGTTGTTCAAGGAAAATTGACTTAGTGTTCCCTGGCAACGACACCAAAATGTTATCACACAATTTGTACTTTCCCAAGCCCAAGGAAAGTATATGCAAGATTGGCATAACAGGGGGTGACCTATCATTGTCACCTTAATAGGAAACCCCTTTCTGTTTAGGAGTATATCAATATTACCCGGGGGAGACGTCCCTAGTGACCTAAAGGGTTGATGAAACTAAAGAAAGGATGCAATATTACTCCCCTCTCACCGGTCACTCAAGTCAAAAGTTTATCTAGGTATTTAAGAGATGAAGCAAAGTGAATATTTAGTGTACCTTCCTAGAACAAGACAACAAAGGGAAAATATAACAGCTTTTGATGCAGGAGCATCGCCAACAACAAGCAAGTGTGGGACAAGCACCAATGCATTTTGGCACATTATGAATTGTTTGAAATGTTTTGAAGTTTGATACGCCAAAAATCAATGTAATAGTTAAGAGAGTGCGTGCTTCCATTTGTAAATAGATCTTGAGCGATCCGCTCTCATCTGTTAGATGTAAAGGCATTTATAGGCAGTTAATGTAAGTATGTAGAATTTAATTCTAGATTAGACAGTTTTAGGAGCGGAGGGAAAACTGACTATATACACCCTCATATTGCATCATTTGTATTATTAGCAACATTATCAATCGAAGAGAGCATAGGAGAGTAGAGAGCTATGTAGAGTAAAAACCCATGTACAGAAGTTCTAGATTAATACAAAGATCTTTAGTTCAGACTCATGGTTTTCAATTGCTTTTTGTGTTTGTACATGTTGATTGATATATGCTTGTTTACTCTCTGTTATGCATTTTCTTTGATGCGTGAATGTATGATTTCATATTTAATGGTTAAAGACAGAGAGAGAGAGAGAGTAAGAGAATGAGTTTCAATTGTTTATCTATTTGAGCCAGAATTCCTGCAAGGAGTGCAGTGAAGTGTCTGCAAGGAGTGCGTTGACAAGGGTTCAGAGTTTCATCTCTGAAAGCTCAGTAGAGATAACAATTACTCTCATTTTCTGCAGAAGTGCAGGTGGAGCACAGATGTCGTGCAAGATGTGCGCAGGCTGGTTGTAAGTTAGAACTTATCGACCCAGGGGAGAATTGAAGGGTTGTTGTTGCAAAGAGAGTGCGCAGAGTCTAAGAATTCAAATACTTGGAAGTATTTGAAGAGTTGCCACAAGGAGTGCGTGCATGAGTCTTTTTGAAGAATCGATTTTGTGGTAAAATCTCAGAAGAGTTAGTGTCTTGAAGTGTTGAAAAGGAGGCGTATTAAAGTCGTTTTGCACGTGGAGAAGTTCCACGAAGGAATACCGTGTTCACTTCGCAGGAGTTGTCAAGGAGGAATCGGACGATCGAAATTCTCCGTGGAGAAGTCGCGAAGTCCCGAGAGCCGTCAGATCTTGCAGAGGAGAAAGGAGGGTTACAGCGAGTGTTTTTTCTAAGT
The DNA here is from genome assembly GCA_009831015.1 of Picea engelmannii. Classification (NCBI taxonomy): domain Eukaryota; kingdom Viridiplantae; phylum Streptophyta; class Pinopsida; order Pinales; family Pinaceae; genus Picea; species Picea engelmannii. The sequence continues at coordinate 511,425 of ML791578.1, read as the reverse complement.
TAAGCTCAGAAGAAAAGGGTCCGTAGGATCCAAGCCGACAAGGGTCATTGGATCACTCGTGAATACTTATTTCGAAGTTCGGAGGTTTGAAGGTGCAGAAGAATCTAACCATGGAGAGTGGACAGGTGGCATACCCATCAACATGGAGGTCAGACCTTCACTGACCATTTCGGGGTTTCGTGGGTTGAAGAACCAAAATTTTAGCATCAAGATTCGCAAAGTCTGAAATTTCAAAAAGGCAGGAAGTTTCGTTGTGGGCCAGCACTGGGAATGTGTCAGAATTCGGCATTTCGGGGTTCGACAGTTGGAGAGTTGAGAGACTCGGAAGGGGAATTCACGAAGTTGCAAGTTGCGACAGAGAGCAGCAAGGAGTTTAGGATCTCGATACTTTGGGTGTCGGGATACAAAGGAGGCATCGCTTGGGGTGCGAAGTCGCGAAATGCGAAGTTGAGCATGAGGGACACGTGGAAAAACCACGTTGTGGGCCCGTGTGATAGAAAAACGGACACGCATCATATAGTGGAAGGAGTCAACACTCTGTTGACTTCTCGCGTCTCGGGAATTCGTGAGATAAGAGCACGTGAGCTCGACACTACAACTTGCAAAGTGGCGAGTAGCGAGGGTGCTAGTGATAAGCCTAGCCAACGGTCACACGTGGAGGTCATTGAGATAAGGGAGCCATAACCTATCAGCATTTCGAGTATCGTGAATTTGGAAAGAAAGATTTGGGAGTTTCGACTCATGAACTCGCGAGATTGCGAGTTGCGACAAGTGCCTTTGGAATCAGGCCTTGGTCATAGCGTTGTGTTCGCTTGGGAAAGGTGGAGCTCGCGCCTAGTGTTGTTCGCATAGAGGAGATTTCCGAAAGGACCTGTTGATCGATTGAAAGAAGATTCCAGCAGGGAATCGAAAGAGTCGATTCGGCCCAAAGGAGACAAAGAACGATCCTATGAGCGGACTTCGACCCGAGGTGCAGGGGAGGTCTGAGTCAGTTTGGTATCAGAGCCCAGAAATATTTCTTTGCTTTCTGTAGCAGGGAAAAGAAAGACTCACCATGTCGCCGAGAAGAAGAGACAGGCAAACACCCGATCTGCCAGAGGAGAGGGAAATGCCAGAAGCAAGGGGTAGGCAGGTACCAAATCCAGCCATGGAAAGAGAGATGCATAACATACACGCCAGACTCGTGGACGTGGAAATAAAATAGAGGGACAAAGTCGATGTTGGAGATGTCAATGAATATGAAAGTGAAGATGAAGTTGGACATGAAGGAGAGGAAGTTGCAGCAGAGGATGCAACAAATGAACGCCTAATTAGGGTTGTTGCAAGGATGGGTGCTAGAGCAAAAATGGATATTCCAGTATATGAGGGAAACCTAGATGTTGAAGAACTTCTAGATTGGATTAGAGATATGGACATGTATTTTGACTATGAAGATGTCGAGGAAGACAAGAAGGTCAAACATGTCACAAGATTGAAAGGACATGCAGCGTTGTAGTGGGATGAACTATAAACCGACAGACACTGCAAAGGAAAGCAGAAAATCAAGAGTTGGGATAGGATGGTCATGAAGATGAAGTCGAAATTCATCCCCAAGGATTACCAAATCACTTTGTTTCAAAGAATGCAGAATTTGAGACAGAAGTTGATGTCAATGAAGGAGTACATTGAAGATTTCTATAAGCTAAACATTAGAGCAGGACATCGTGAAAGTGATGATGAAAAGGCTGCCAGGTATATGAATGGTCTGAGATACGACATTCAGGATGAGATGAGCATGATGATCATTTGGACCATAGAATATGCTTATCAAATGGCTCTGAAGGCTGAAGAGAATCTGAGCCGAAAGCAAAGTCAAAGGGGCTGAGGCAGAAGTTAGCCCAGAGGAAAAACAATTGTCCAAGATAGGAATCAGAAGCCTAAGGAAGAGTGGAAGAAACCTCATTCTCATACTGAAAGAGGTGGAAGCTCACAGAGAGGGAAGTATGTCAAACAAAGAGGACAGTATGTTGATAACAACACTTTTCCTCACACTAGAGGAAGAGGAAGAGGCATAGGTGGAGTAATAAAATGTTTCACATGCGGAAATAATGGACACAAATCTTATGAATGTCCAAATAAGAAGAAAGAAGGTGGTGAAACTCACATTGTCGAAGCACAGAGGTGGAATGTTGAGGCAAAGGATGCTGAAGGCGGGAGATCACTGGTGATGAGGAAGGTTCTCTTAATGCCAGAAGAAGAGGTGGAGAATCCAGTGCAAAGGAACAGTCTTTTTCAGACTGCTTGCAAGACCAAAGACAGGGTATGCAAAGTCATCGTGGATAGTGGTAGCACAGACAATCTCATTTCTACAGAGATGGTAGAAAAGTTGGAGTTGGAGACTATTGAACATCCAAGTCCATACAGAGTTTCATGGCTACAAAAAGGACATCACGTAAATGTCACTAAACAATGTTTAGTTGAGTTTAAGATAGGAGGGTATAACGATAAGATATTGTGTGATGGAATTCCCATGGATGTTTGTCATCTATTGTTGGGTAGACCGTGGCAATATGAAAAAAATGTGGTTCATGATGGGAGGAAGAAAACTTACACCCTAGAGAAGAATGGGAGAACTCACATGTTGTTGTCGATTAAAGACAAAGAGGTGAAACCTGAAGCAAGCAACATTGTACTTCTCATGAGTGGGAAAGAACTTCTTACAGAAGTCAAGAAGAAAGAGGAAATGCAATTCATTGTGGTCAGGAAGCCTAAAATTGTTTTAACCAGTACAAGGGTAGATGCTTTACCAAAAGAGGTTCAGGAGATGCTGGAAGAGTTCATTGATATAGTAATGGACGAACTACCTCGTTCATTGCCACCAATCTGAAGTATAAGTCATCACACTAATCTCATACTTGGAGCTAGTTTACCAAACAAAGCAGCGTACAGACTGATGCCGCAGGAGAATGAAGAGGTCAAAATATAGGTCCAGGATTTAATGGACAAAGGGTTGGTTAGAGAAAGATTGAGTCCATGTTTTGTTCTGACAGTACTCAGTCTGAAGAAAGACGGAGGCTAGAGGATGTGTACTGACTCGAGGGAAATTAACAAGATTACCATCAGATATAGATTTACATTGCCAAGGATGGACGATTTGATGGATTGCTTGAGTGGAGCCAAATTTTTTTCAAAGATTGATTTGAAAAGCGGATATCATCAAATTCGTATGAGAGAAGGAGACGAATGGAAGACAGCATTCAAGACCAATGAAGGGTTGTATGAATGGCTTGTTATGTTGTTTGTCTTAACAAACGCATCGAGAACTTTCATGAGATTGATGAATGAAGTCCTAAAGGATTTCATCGGAAAATTTGTCATTGTGTATCTTGATGACATATTGATTTTCAGTAAAACAGAGGCAGAGCATCTGAAACATTTGGCTACAGTGATGAAGAGGCTACAGCAAGAGAAGTTGTTGATAAACATGAAAAAATCTTCATTCATGAAGACAAAGCTCGTTTATTTGGGCTTTTTTATTTCTAAAGATAAGTTGAGGATGGATCTAGATAAAGTGGAAGTGATTAAGAATTGGCCATCGCCAAAGAGTATATTTCAGGTAAGAAGTTTTCATGGATTGGCTAGTTTCTACAGGAATTTCATCAAGAATTTTAGTGGAATTAGTGCACCAATGATGGACACAGTAAAGAAGATACACAAGTCTTTTCATTGGACAGAAGAAGCTGAGAAAAGCTTCAATTTGTTGAAAAGGAAAATCACGGAACAACCAATTTTGGTGTTGCTGGATTTTAAAAAGACATTTCAAGTAAAGTGTGATGCAAGTGGATTTGCAATAGGGGCAGTCTTGAGACAAGAATACAGGCTAATAGAATACTTCAGCGAGAAGTTGAATGAAGCCAAAATAAAATACTCCATGTATGACAAGGAGTTCTATGCTATTATTCAGGCATTGAAGAAATGGAGACACTATTTGATTCCTAAGGAGTTTGTCTTATACAGTGACAATCATGCCTTACAATTTGTGACTCAACAAGAGAAGTTGAATCAAAGACATGTTAAATGGGTTGAATACATGCAGAACTTTACTTTTGTAACTAATCATATTTCTGGAACTGCTAACAAAGTTGTTGATGCTTTGAGCAGGAAATGTTTGTTATTACAGGAGTTCAAAGTCAAAACTTTGGGTTTTGATGATCTCAGGAACATGTATAGAGATGATCCAAATTTTAAGGAGACAAATGAAGCAGCTGAGAATCCAATTCTCAGGGATAGGAGTCAATGGACAGAATACATGATCCAGGAAGGATTACTATTTAAGGGTAATCAACTTTGTATTCCAAAATGCTCCATGAGAGAGAATTTGTTGAAGGAGAAACGCAGTGGAGGATTGGCCAAGCATTTCGGTCATGACAAGACGTTCTCAAAGTTAAATGAGTCATATTTTTGGCCAGGAATGAGAACAGACGTCAAAATATTCATGGACAGATGTAGAATTTGTCAGCATTCAAAAGGAAAGAGGAAGAATGCAGGCTTATATCAACCATTACCCATACCAGAGAGGTCATGGGATGCAGTAAGCATGGACTTCATATTGGGGCTGTCGAGAACACAAAGAGGGTTTGACTCAATATTTGTGGTGGTGGATAGATTTTCTAAAATGGAACACTTCATACCGTGTCAGAAAATCAGTGACGCAACTCAAATTGGGAATCTGTTTTTCAAAGAAGTCATTCGACTTCACGGCTTACCAAGGAGCATAGTTTCGGATCAAGACACCAAGTTCGTGGGACACTTCTGGAGAACCTTATGGAAAAAGTTGGGAATGAACTTGTCATTCAGTTCATCTTATCATCCTCAGACGGATGGACAGACAGAAGTTGTAAACAGAAGTTTGGGAGACTTGCTGAGAAGTTTGGTGACAGAACACCATAGTCAGTGGGACAATATTCTACCACAGGCCGAATTTTCTTATAATGATTCAATCAACAGAAGCACGGGGAAGATTCCATTTCAAATTTTTTATGGCATGCAGCCAAGGGAAGTTTCTGAATTGAGGGATTCAAAATAGAACGCAACTAGGAGTGCTAATGCAGAAGATTTTTCCAAGGCAATGAGGGAACTTCACAGCCGGGTGAAGGAGCGATTGCAGAGTTTGAGCTAGGAGTATAAGCGTAGAGCAGATAAACACAGGCGAAAACTTCAGTTCAAAGTTGGTGATTTGACTCTTACACATTTGAGAAAGGAAAGGTTCCCAAGAGGGACATATAATAAATTGAAAATGAAGAAAATTGGACCGTGCCAGATCATAAGGAAATTTGGGACAAATGCTTATGAGATCGAATTACCCGATGGAATCAGAATTTCTCCGATATTCAACATCTCAGATTTGTACCCTTATAAAGTTGAAGAAGCAGAAGCAGGTAGTGAGCAACCAGAGGTTCAATGGGCTAAACAGATGCCTATAGCTGAAAATCCACAGATGGAGAGAATACTAGACAAGAGAGGCGGTAAGAGGACTAGGAGAAAGGAATATTTTGAATACCTGTTCAAATGGAAGGGACATCCAGTTGAATATGCCAGCTGGGAAAATGAAGCAGAAATCCAAAAGCATGGACAGACCATGTGAGAGCTCATGGACAGGAGGCCATGAAAATTTTCAAGCGAGGGAGTATGATCCAGGAGCATTGCCAACAACAAGCGAGCGTGGGACAAGCGCCAATGAATTTTGGCACATGATGAATTGTTTGAAATGTTTTGAATTTTGATACGCCAAACATCAATGTAATAGTTAAGAGAGTGCGTACTTCCATATTGTAAATATATCTTGAGTGATATGCTCTCATCTGTAATATGTAAAGGCATTTATAGGAAGTTAATGTAAGTAGCTAGAATTTAATTCTAGATTAGACAGTTTTAGGAGTGGAGGGAAAACCAACTATAGACACCCTCATATTGCATCATTTGTATTATTAGCAACATTATCAATCGAAGAGAGCATAGGAGAGTAGAGATTTGTGTAGAGTAAAAACCCATGTATAGAAGTTCTGGATTAATACAAAGATCTTTAGTTCAGACTCATGGTGTTCAATTGCTTTCTGTGTTTGTACATGTTAATTGATATATTCTTGTTTACTCTCTGTTATGCATTTTCTTTGATGCCTGAATGTATGATTTCATATTTAATGGTTGAAGACTGAGAGAGAGAGAGAGAGAGAGAGAGAGTAAGAGAATGAGTTTCAATTATTTCTCTATTTGAGCCAGAATTCCTCCAAGGAGTGCAGTGAAGTGTCCGCAAGGAGTGCGTTGACAAGGGTTCAGAGTTTCATCTCTGAAAGATCAATAGAGATAACAATTACTCTCATTTTCTGCAGAAGTGCAGGTAGAGCACAGACGTTGTGCAAGATGTGCGCAGGCTGGTTGTAAGTAAGAACTTATCGACCCAGGGGAGAATTGAAGGGTTGTTGTTGCAAAGAGAGTGCGCAGAGTCTAAGAATTAAAATACTTGGAACTATTTGAAGAGTTACCGCAAGGAGTGCATGCAGGAGTCTTTTTGAAGACTCGATTTTATGGTAAAAGCTCAGAAGAGTTAGTGTCTTGAAGTGTTGAAAAGGAGGCGTAGTAAAGTCGTTTTGCAGGTGGAGAAGTTCCGCGAAGAAATACCGTGTTCACTTCACAGGAGTTGTCAAGGAGGAATCGGATGATCAAAATTCTCCGTGGAGAAGTCATGAAGTCCTGAGAGCCGGCATATCTTGCAAAGGAGAAAGGAGGGTTACAACGAGTGTTTTTTCTAAGTTAAGCTCAGAAGATATAGGGTCGTAGGATCCAAGCTGACGAGGGCCATTAGATCGCCCATGCATACTTATTTCGGAGTTCGTAGGTTTGAAGGTGCAGAAGAATTCGACCGTGGAGAGTGGACAGGTGGCATACCCGTCAACATGGAGGTCAGACCTTCACTGACCATTTCGGGGTTTCGTGGGTTGAAGAACCGAAATTTTATCATCAGGATTCATGAAATCACGAAGTTCGAAATTCTAAAAAGGCAGGAAGTTTTTTTGTGGGCCAGCACTGGGAACATGTCAGAATTCGGCATTTTGGGGTTCGGTAGTTGGAGAGTCGAGAGACTCAGAAGGAGAAGTCATGAAGTCGCGAGTTGCGACAGAGAGCAACGAGGAGTTTGGGATATCGGCACTTTGGGTGTCGGGATACAACGGAGGCATCGCTTGGGGTGCGAAGTCATGAAGTGCGAAGTTGAGCACGAGGGACACATGGCAGAACCACGTTGTGGGCCCGTGTGATAGACAGATGGACATGCGTCATATACTAGAAGGATTCAAAACTCTGTTGACTTCTCGCGTCTCGGGAATTCGCGAGATAAGAGCATGTGAGCTCGATGCTACAACTCGCAAAGTGGCGAGTAGCGAGGGTGCTAGTGATAAGCCTAGCTGGTGGTCATGCGTGGAGGGTGTTGACATAAGGGAGCCATAACCGTATCGGCATTTCAGGTATTGTGAATTTGTGAAGAAAGAGTCATGATTTTTGACTCGTGAACTCGAGAGATTGTGAGTTGTGACAAGTGCCTTTGGAATCAGGCCTTGGTCATAGCGTTGTGGTCACTTGGGAAAGGTGGAGTTTGCGCCTAGTGCTGTTCGCATAGGGGAGCTTTCTAAAAGAACCTGTGGATCGATTGAAAGAAGATTCCAGCAAGGAATCGAAAGAGCCGATTCGGCCCAAAGGAGACAAAGAACGATCCTGTGAGCGGACTTCGACCCGAGGTGCAAGGGAGGTCTGCATCAGCTTTCAAGTACCAAATGATGTTAGTTCTTTATAAGACCATGAACCTTTGAAAAATAAGCTAGCTGATATAAATTTGCATCAATGTAATAGTTTACGACAGCAATAAGTATTTTATAATAGCTACAATAAATATGCCTTGGAATTTCTTAAATATACAATGAAAAGGTAGCTTTGACTAGGCAAAATGATAATCAATTGTCACAAGCAAATTTAGAAATGTATAGCTAGCATTAAATGTTGACTTTGTAGAGATTTTTTTGCAGTTAGATGGTTGTAGCAATCTTTTGTAACAACAACAAGTTCTAGTGCTCAGAATTGCAAGAAAACATTGTGTAAACTTAGCATAAATCTAGCAGATTGTTAGGAAATTAATGTGTATTAGTATGGTTGTAGCAAAAAATTAATGTATATTAGTATGGTTGTAGAAAATATTTGCAACAACAACAAGTTAAATAGTGAATTAGTTTATCTTAGGGTTAGTAAAAGTTAGCAAAAGCTTTAAGCAAGAAGGTTTGAGTGTTTGTTTGATCAGCCATTCAATAAAGCAAGTGGACTAGTGCCTTTAAGGGGTAATAGAGTCTATAGGTGACAGTTTTCTCTTGGAAGTAATAACAAAATGATTATACTTTTCTAAGGAGAATAGATGAATGGAGGAGGTTTTGGTACTTCAAGGCCTCAAACATCCAAATCCTAAATACAAATTCACTAGAGAGTAAGCAATTTTAGGCCCTAGTGAATCTTCCTTCCTTAGACTTAATGAAAGGTATTGATGGAAACAATAACTAGACAATGGCTTCTAAAGAGCTAGCATTTAGGGCTTTAGAATTTTATCTAAGTTAAATCACCTTAGCAAAGTCTAGCAAACGAAGAGCAAAGAAGTAGTAACTTAAGTTCTTTACTCCTAGGGTTTGTCAAGCAAGCAATTTCATAATCTTTAACATGAATAAGAAAATATACCATAACCATTCAAATAAAATGAAGAATTGAATATTTACTTACTTCACCAAGAATAATCAAGCAATAAAACCCTAGATTTCCAAGTAACTTCACCAAAAAATGATCCAAGTTGCAAATTTTAGCCTCCAAGACAAGTGTGCCTCCCTATTTCAGCCAACAACTCCCAAAAAGGGTGCAAATTTCAGACCACACTTAGTGTGTGATGAGTGATGATGAAAAATGAGAGTACTTTCTCTCTATTTATACAATAATAATGACCTTTAATTAATTTTGGTTCATTAAAAGGCCAACCTGGCCAATTTATATCAAAAATCTAGTTTTTACATAAATAACAGTAATCAACCCCTGAAATCATCTCCAAGGGTGATGTCATGCCCTTCTAGGGTGACATTAGGCCCCTAGGGTGGAACGTTGGGCTCCATATGCTGGACGTTTGGACTCCAAAGGCCCTGTAAGATTCCCACACATATCAACCAGTTCATAAATTCCCCCAATATGCAAACCCTAGATCTATATGACATCCAAGGTTATAATGATGATGTCATGTGCTCTAAAAGGTCAACGTCCAGGTGGAAGATAAAGATCCCCCTGGGACTAGGTCTACAAGAGTGTCTCCAAGGGAAACATCCTTCTTTCTTCCTGGTGCAAGTCTTTGATGTCTCCTTTCCCATGCCTAGGGATACAACATCCATTTGTGGGCTTTCATCCCCATGGAGGTCTGAGCTAGTCATTTCCCCACGTGTACCTGTCCACCGGGAAAATTCCTACAACAATAACTAGCATGTCCTCCAAGGTTTTATAAGTCATGGGTATCATAGCATATAAATCACATCCAATAATTAAATTACCCAAACATGTGCATCAAACCCCCCTTTACCCAGACAAATGCTCAAAGACGTTATGCAATTTAACAAGTCAGGTTTGGAGAAGGTCTTAGGGTATCCTATTGGGATAATACTCCTTAATTTTGGGGTGTTTCCTAGGTGAGAATCAATATAGGTCATGTATGTGTGTGTGAGGTGGTGTGGGGAAAGTGTTTGGACATGGGATGCAGTGATAACATGGAAATTTAGATCTTACCTTTGGGTGCTTTTGTAGAGGGCGAGCTGCACCTTTTCATAGATGCCATTTTTTTCCTATCCCATTCAATTCATTTTATTCTTAGCCTCATTTCTTTTGATATTTTTCTTTTATTCTTCAAGTGAATATTTAAGGGACATTGTCCTAACTTGGTGACCAGAGGTGAAATCATTATCCACAAGCATTTCACGGAGATGAGAAGGTTGGCTCATGCTGAGACCCCCTTTCTCTTGGCTATGCCACCAAAATCCACTACCCTGGTTTTGTGACCATATAAATGGTAGTTTCATACCGCTACATGCCCATGGTCATAATAGGTTAGCTCATGATGAGACCTCCCATCCACCAACTAATACCTTGAGTGTTTATTTATCTTGCATGTTCCCTTTTCTTACTAAGAATATTTTTTCTGCTTTCTCGGGAATCCTTGGGCAAAGCATCTCAAAGGTTTCATTTTTGGATTTTAACTCTTTCTAGCTACTTTTACCCTTTGGGCCTTTAGCCCCGTATTCCCACAAGACAAGGTACAACCATTCCTAGTGTGACAAATCCCAAAGCCCGAACAAAGGTAGGGGAAAATGAGAGGAAAAAATATGGAAAGTGATAAGTGTGGAGGGAATGGACGATGACATTTCACAGACCCACCCAGTGGTAACCCATCCTAAAGGGAGATCAACTTACCAAGGCATCATGTCACCCTTCCAGGTATGAACAAGTCAACGAGCATAATTTCCAAGAAAACATTATGAAATGAAGGAGAATTCAATGCAATATATTCAAGTGCTTCAAAAATTAGAGTGACACATACCATGATACCCAGACTCATTACCTCATGGAGAAATACTTACTGCTACTTCAGGACGAGGCTAGTGGGATGGACATTGTTTCTGTTGATAAATAGGTTGCACTGAAGAAAAGAGAGGCCCTTCGGGGCCATGCTCAAATCATTCAGCTCTCGACACTCCATGTCTAGGACCTGTGGCCCTCGAGACATGATATACTTAGTTATCCCTAGGGTAGGGGATAACAAGCCACAACACCACCCCCCCCCTTTCATTTTGTCTTTCACGAGAAAAAGGAAAAGGGCCTCCTACTAAAATTAAGTTTTATCATTTAATCCCTACTACTATGAGCCTATTGATTATTCTTTACCCACTAAAAGTAATTTGAAGGTTGGATCTTCATGGATTGATTCTTTGAGGAGGTTTATCACTAATAATGATCTCTTGGATTATTTTCCTCTCAATGTCCTTTATCTTACCTCTGGTTATGATGCTTCTCTGACCATTGCATAATGAAATCAATAGCTTATCCTTGGAGTCTATTTAGCTACTAATCCTATATGATTGCTCGACCTCTTGTCTTATTGTATATGATTTGAATAGGTTTTTCTTTCAGGGATCGGTTTTCTCCTTGTACACTGATTTGAAATATCATTTCGTGGCATTGTTCAGAAGTAAATGGCTGACTTAGATGAAGAAAATATCCTCCTCTCTACCTTCTTTTGTATGCACATCATGTCTAATATCTTCATAATCAGTCTTGAACTCTCACACATTTCTTCGGTATCAAACCCATGGAGTGAATTAGAATATTTTTAATATATTTGGTTAATAAGGCTAAGATTTTTAATAGTGGAAGATAGGTTAGATAAGGCCAATATCAAGAGGTATCTCTTCTTCTCAAATATGAATTTTTGAATGAATCCTTTCTCCTCAACCTTTTTATTTGATGAAGTGAATAGAAAAGAGAATCAATATTAAATTTTAACCTAATGACAGTTATCTTCTTCCTTATATAATAAAGTTTATTCTTGTTGTGATTGTAGAAACAATGTTGCTTTTAACAAAGTCACATTCTTCAAAGGATACTTTTTCTATTTTAAATGAAACCATGCCCTGAAAAAATTTCCTATACAATTGGTCACATAGCACAAGAACTCAAACAAAAGGGATATCAATCAATAGAAAAGAGGGGAAACTCAAGTATGCTCACAGGCATTTTCTGACCCCATACCTCCTTGATTGTCTTCTCCTGACATCATAGATTAATCTTTGTGGAACCTAACATTTAGAATTGATATTTTATTTTCCTAGATATTCCCTCAACATATTTTCCTTACTCCCTTTTTCTGTTATTTTATTTTTTTTCCATTTTCGTATTAGAAAGCCTGAAAGGAATAAAAGAATTTTATAGTACAATGGAGGAAACGAGTGTCGTGGGAAAGAAAATGAGTTCCAAGTAAAAGGAACATACCTATGCTCAATGCAATGAAATGTGTGCAGAATATGGACACTTAGGGGAATGTTTCCCCCAAGGATACAGGGGTCAAGTCACAAAGGAAAATATTGCAAGGATAGCAATTGATGAGAATGCATAAGAAAGAGGCTAAGAAATAGAAATGTGAAGCTGACATTAGGCCCAAAAGTGCAGGTAGTAAATATTCATGCAATAAGAACTCAACACAAAAGTATGGGAGCCCCACGGGTAATAGCTAGAAAAATATTGAGAAGAATATGAGGTTTTGACACAATTTCATGGTAGGACTAAATAGGACTTTCGAGCCTATGAAGATACTTTATCATAAGAACCAAAAGTTAAAGTAAGGTGATATCTAGGATTCCCATGACCAGTAGGCTCTACCAAAAATAAGGTGATGCTTATATTCAATGTGGAATAAATCATGTCACAAGTGAGTGGGATCGACCCTAAGGCAGATGTATAATCATCACTGAATATGAAAAATGAAAGGTGAAAAATGCCTATCCTATATGTGAGTAAGTGAAAACATCACCTACAAAGAGTCGGAAAAGTGGACTGACAAGCCAGAAAAACACCATGGTACATCATCCTTCCTAAAAGAATTTCATCATAAAGCATCATATATACTCAAAGATTAGTGAATTAGGCATCTAAAACATAACCAAGGTGAAAAACTAAATCAAAGTGGGTAAAAAACTAGGTTAAATAGTCAAAATATCAATTTTACCATACCATTTATATTTTTACCCAAAATAGTAAAATATAGTTAAAAAACCCCATGAATTTCATCAGATTATTACAGGATCTATGCATAAATAAATCAAGCATCGTCTAGGCCAATTAAGAGATCTCCTCCTCATCTTCATTTTCATCCAAGTAATTTCCAAGTTTTGTCAAAATTTAGGTAGAATTTTTAGTTTTTAAAGAAGTGCAGACTTGTATGTGCCTTTCTTTGGTGCAGGGAACATATAAGAGGCCCTATATGAAACTTTCCTTCACTAAAAGAACGTATATATACGCATGTTCTAAAAATAATTCACAAACAAGTCTGTTTAAATAGAAAAATTAATTTCTAACCCTTTTCTTGCTCTGAAAATTGCAGGATGATTATAGAATGGAGGGAATGAGAGCATGAAAAAATAGATAACCAAGTTATTGATGATTCATAGGCTATGAAGTCCCTCTGGTGATGCAACCTTAGAAAATTCTTCAAGACAAGTAACCTATGAGCGCAAAATATATTACTACATCTTTTGATTAATTACTGGGAACCAAATACTAGTTCATTTATGCTCGATGGCCAACCTCTTAAATTAGAGGTGGAAGACATTTACTTTACTACAAGACTTTCAAGATGAGGTTACATATTCAACCTCAAGACACAAGGAGGGGTTAGAATGACTATCAAAGAATACATTGTCTCTTATTGCACTCCAGGGACACAAAGGGTTGGGAGCCAAATCCCAATTTGGAACATAGAAATTCTAAGATTAAACATAATCCTTCTTACCATTGCCAGGATATGAGGATCAATAGCATTGAACCAAGCCTTCAGACCATATATGTACTATGCAGTGGAGTTATTAAGACCCATAATATATAATTGGAGTTCGTCATTTCTACAATGCATGAAGATTCAGCTAACAAAATGTAAGTTGGGGAAGATGAAAAACTTTGGTTATGGAATTATCCTTTGCACCTTCTTTTTCAAGAGGGTGCCTGCTATCAGTCCTAGAGTGTTCATGGGGCCACATAGTCTTAGAGTTACATGTATGACACGATGGAATGGACTCATACAATGACTAGGGGGTGGGTGGTTATCAAATCCTTATGATGAGGACTTCTTTGATTTATGGGATCGTTGTATTATCACCATCGATGACTATCCCTATGAAGGGATAAAATTTAGTTGGGATCCTGCTATGCTCATCCCACCTGGAGTTGCACTGAGTGACATAGGTAATCCCTTTAAATTTTCCAATTTATTAATTTTTATTAATTTTATTTAATATAAATCTCAAGAAGTGAACCAAAATTCAAATATTTTTGGCATGGGTAATAATGCTAACAAAATATTTTGATCATGTAGAGATTGTACCAAGATGACTAGAGGATTTTACCCGACACAGATGCAGAGGACATGGTATGGACCAACCTGATGGGGATGCCAAGAGATTAATTTAGAATGTCCAATGAAACCTGGATAGACTTACACATCAAGTCCCGATGATCCAGATCGAGGACTTGCCAGAAAAAAATCAAATAGCAAATCGTTGGAGTACCATGGGCATGGGTGTGACTCTTCTGACATTTGTCCAATTCCATTGTATGTTACCAAGACACGCATGTAGGGGAAGCACCCTCTGCATATATTATATGTATGACTTGTATCGATCCTATAGAGATAGACATTTCAGGCTAGAAGCCTGAATTTGTAAAATTAACCCACATTTTGTACTTAATGGATATTAAATTAATATATATACATCCATTTGTCCTCGGTGTACTTAACTGATTAAGTGCAAATGTGGAATTATTTATATACATGTGTATGTGTGTTCTTCTAATTTTAATTTTGAAACAAATGCCAATCCAATACGTAATTAGCATAGGCATTGGATACTAGATTAGAACTCCTAGAAATGTGGACATATGTAATGTAATCAAAATAGAATTCCAAAAGATTTACCTAAAGGAATCATCGAAGAATTGTAGGATCGTGAACACGGTACTCACCATTCAAGTGTGACACTACCAATTGGAAATCCAAGCGAACCTCAAGAGAAAAAATACCGTGTGAAAGGGAATCTCTAAGAAGCTCAATTACGACACTATACTCAACCACGTTGTTGGTTGTTGGCCCAAGACAAGTGCCTCCGGAAGATACCAAGTGACCCATGGGCAAGTAAATGACACAAGTGGCAGAAGAAAGGTTTTGAATGTGATGGACAGCACCATCCGTGAATCCTATGAATATCGAAGACTCCAATGACATCTACCAACCAAGCAAAAGCACCATAAGAAAACCAAAATGAAAGGGAAAATGAACTACAATGGTCTTATACATTACCAATATACAATAATTACAAAGGGGTAGACACCTGAGCATCAATGCTCAATCACAGTACCTCTTAAGATAGATCCCATTTATGGGCTCCAATAGCACACTTCCCTCATAATCTGATAATTCATAAGATCCTTTATGTAGGACATGCCTCACAATGTAAGGACCATGCCACATAGGATTGAATTTTCCTTTCCCTAAATCATCCTTGTCCTGATCATAAACTAAGACAAGGTCTCCCTCAGAAAAGATCCTTTGGTGGAAAGACTTATCATACTCACTCTTAAAAAACTTTTTGTGTGCCTCATTCATCATGGTTGCATCACTATGCTTATCATCGAGATGTTCCCAGTGAACAATGTGTGCTTCTAACTATGTCGTGTTAAGAAGAAGCTCTATAGAGATATTTAGTGAAGGTATTTCACATTCGATCGACAAAATTGCCTCCACTCTGTGAACAAGTTGGAAAGGAGAGAAAAATGTATAAATTTTGACCAAAGTTTGGTAAGCCCATAATGTCAGATAAAGAATCAGATGCCAATTTGATTTACTTGCATTGACAACTCATTGAAGGATGGTCTAGACTCTACTTGACAATTCACATGAGGATAATAAGTATATGATTCTCCTACTTGAAACCCAATTTCAATGTTAGTTATGTCATCAATGGATTCTGGAATTGATTTCCATGGTCAGTGACAATCTCTTTCGAAACTTCGAACTTGGTGATGATTTGATTGAAAATGAATAGTGATGCAGTTTCACCGTCATTGGAAATGTAGGCATGGCCTCCACCCACTTTGTAAAGTAGTCAACGGGAACAATAATATAGCGATGCACCTTAGTTGAAGGTAAGTGGCATGTCATGAAATCTATCCTCCACTTGGTGAAGGGACCAATGGTGATGACCAGGAAAAAGTGAGCAATATGTGCCCATATCTTCCTATAAAAGATTTGACAAGGGTGACATCTTTTGAGCACCTCAATGCAATCCTAGATTATTTTCGGCCAAAAGTATCTGGCACACATGATTTTTTGGGTTGTTTCCAACCCAAAAAGTTGACCACCACATTCTTCATTGTGTCAATCATTAAGAACACTCTTTTCTTCTTTGTGAGTTAAACAACAACGAAGAATTGAATCAACTCCCAGGAGATACAAAGTGTCGTCAATGATGAGGTAATTCTTCACATCATGGCGAATACAACGTCATTCATCTCATGGATAATGCAAAGAGAACTTCAAAATATGAATATATACGAAGATATCCCCATACCAAGGATCACTGGAAGAGATAAGGAAGATATTATTATAAGGAAGCGAGTTTATAATGACGATATCCTTATCCTCCCTGGGAAACTCAAACATGAGTTGGAAGAGACTAACGATTTCTTGGACTTGGCAAACACAAAGTCCAAATCAAACTCCTACAATATGACAATCCATTTATTGTATTTCCCCCCAATAATTAATCATGTTAGGACATATTGGAATGGATTAACATCAGCGATTACAGTAGTCTTATGCAATAGAATGTAATGTTGAAGCCTCTAGATAATGTGCATGGCTATCAAATCTATCTTCTCGACATGTGAGAAATTAATTTCAGAACCAATCAAACCATGAATAAGATATTAAATGGCATGCTCTTGGAATAAATCATCCTCCTGAACTAGAACCATGTTGATAGTGTTAATATTATGGTAGTTGTGGGAGGTATTTACCTCCACTTGTGAACCTGACAAGAATAGAAGACTCTGGAAAGAAAGAGAAAACCCTAATGAGTTGGCTAATAACTGTAGACATCTTGTCGGCTCAAGAAGATAATCTATATTAGGTTATTAGCCTCCAAGAGAAGAAGTTGGCCAGAAATAATAATAATATACTGAACAGACACATATCCAGAAGGAGAAGTCAGCCCCAACAAATCTGGCAGAACCAATATAAATACAGGGTGCCAGTTTTCATTTGACAGCATCTCAGAATTGTAGACAACAAGTGGTGCGCACTGCAGTTCCCAGTTTGGTAATCACGTGTGGAGGAGAGCTGCAGGTGCAGCTGCTACAACTAGCAGTTTCAGTGTTGGCTTGGACTATCTCTTGGCTAGGGTTTGGACTATCTGATCATCTTTTTGTGATGCACTATCCTTGGGGAAAGGTGTGCTACCCTTTGTTTGGCTATCTAGCCTAGGGTTTGATTCCAGAGAAATTCTCAGTCAAGGTTAAGGTGCTCGGAGGGTGGCTTCGGCCTATGGTTGGGTGACGAGGGTATCGTCAATGGTAAAACGAGCACACCATCTTCTATATTCTAACAGGTTATGGGCCCACACCTCCTTCATTCAGTCTAAACGCTGGAAGGAAACATAGCCACTAGGATATTGAGCTCGCTAAGGAACTGCCACTAAGGTTACTAGCAGAAGCAGCTTCTAAGACACTGTCGTTAGGGTTACTAGCAACAGCAGTTGCAGAAACCCTAATCCTCTTGTTGAGGCACCTTAAGTGAAGATATTGACCCAATCTCCAGACAGATCAGTGTGCCCTAGCCTAGCACATCTCTTGATACTCTCAGCAAGCCAAGACATGAAGTTTGAATTTCTGGTAAAATCTAGGGTTTGACCAAGTCAAGCAAGCCATGACTAACTCTATGAAGTCTGAGAACAAGTTAGATGGAGCCTCTAACTTCATAGCATGTAAGACAAGGATTGACCTCATCCTTGCCAAGAATAAAGTGTTGGATATCATGAAAGGAAAGATCATGAAGCCAGAGTTTGAAGAAGGAGAAGAGAAGGAACCACAGAACATTGTTGCTATGGAGAAGTTCAAAGATGTTGACATCAATGCCATGAGTATCATAGTGGATTCTATAAAAGATCACTTGATACCCTACATCTCCCTTCTTGACTCATCGAAGAAGATGTACGATGCCCTAACAAATCTCTTCTCAGTTAGAAACATCAGATAAGTTATGAGTCTGAAGAATGAGCTCTGTGACATGAAGATGAATGATGATGATAGCATAACATCATACTTTGTAAGGATATCCCAATTAAGAGATCAACTACAATCTATTGAAGAGATCACTTCAGAAAAGGAATTGGTGAACATAGTACTCAATGGTCTTCCCAAGACATGGGATGCATTTTCCGCAAGCATGAACACAAGGAAGGAGTACCTGACATTTGAAGAACTTTGGACTTGTTGTGATCAAGAAGAATCAAGGATCAATGCAAAATACAAACCCCAAAAGAAGTACGATGATGAAGCCTTCACAACAAGATTCAAGAACTTCAGGAACAAAAGGAAGTTTGGCTCAAGGAAGAAGCCAAATCAAGAGAAAGGCATTTCAGAAGTACAATTCTTAAACTGTCAAAAGTATGGTCACTACAAGAATCATTGTCCCGAGCTAAAGAGAAGGAAGGAGAAACATGAAGCATCAATTGCCAAAGAAAAGGAACCTACAAAGAAGACTAAGAAGGATGGAAGAGACTTCTTCTCCTAAAAGGTAAAAACACTCTTCTTATTTCTTGTACATATCTTGTTTTCATCATCTCTATACATATCTTGTATATCTATCTCCTGAAAGATAATGTGCTCCAAGAAGAACTATACTTATGGAAGAACAAACAAGATGAAAATGGATATCATTAGATAATACACATGAAAGGATGAAATACAAATCATGTGGAATTCATTAAGTCGAGTCAATCATGAAGAGACTTAGAAGAAGCAAAGACAAAAAGAAGTCAGCAATCGAAAGGAAATTGGAAAAAGACTTATGAAATTTTGTAGAAGACAAAAAGATGGAAGCATGGACTCTGTTAGACAAAAGATCCAATTATATATTGCAGAAGACAATAAGGATGTAGATGGAAGTGTGGACTCTGTCAGACAAAGGGAGCCAATTATATGCACTTATACATAAAGCAAGGATTAGGAGGGAGCTAATCCTATGATCCATTGAAGATGATGAAGCATATATATCCATGGTAGTAACCATGAAAGACAGTATGTGCTCAGTTCAACCACAAAAGAAGACCTCTTCAAAGAAAAGCCTTAAAGTATTCCTAGTTGTCCATCCAGATTCGTGATCCTATGATGAAAGAAAGAAGTGGAATCTCTAGGGCATGGAATCTATAGGAAACTCCATGGACCCAAGAGCTAAAGAAAAATATGAAGAAGAACATGAGGATTCCAAGAAAGAAAGAGGAACCAAAACAACCAATCATTGTATCAAGAATCACAAGATTACTAACCTGATATGAACTCACTAAAAGCAATCAAGCAAAAAGTCGTAATGAAGAACAGTGTATGGAAGAATTATGAATGAAAGCATTGTGAGATCTAGAACCAGAGGTTCTCCCAGATGGAGGGAGAAGACTATGATGATTACTTGTTGTAGAAAACCAAACTTATCTCTACATGAGTCATTATATCATCTGCAACATCCATGCGTCGGAATTCTACATCAGATGAATACAAAGAATGTTCTCCAGAGAAATTGAATAAAGAGCGTATGAAGAGAAATCTCAAGACTTTGAGGCATACCAGAAAGAGACTCCTGTATGAAGATAAGAAGAAGATAACTTGGTGAAGAACCTCCAGTGCACAGCAGAAGCATGGTGAATATTTCCTATAACATCAAGATGACTACTCAGTAGATCAGATCTCATGATGGTAGAAGAAGTGCCACATAGATATGTTCCAGTTTTCCAACTATGATATACTCTATTGTTCAGATATACATGAATCCTTCACAATGTTCCATACTAAAGTACATTTGAACTCAAGCATTACATTATCCATGATGAAGTCCAGAAAAGAGAAAATGATTCTCCAATACATATCTCCACAAATGAGCAGATAAGCAGACATTTTGGTAAAGCTTCTATCCAAGATGAAAGAGTTTGCGTACTCAAACTAGAGCTCATGGAAACAACCTCCTTCTTATTGAAAAAGGAAGAAATGACTCTCCAAGTTAGGAGGGAGCACTGAAAACATTATTGAAGACATTCATCTTTAAATTTGAAAAATAGTCCATCTTGGACAGATGCTTTCTTGTTCGGAAAGTGGATTGAGACTTATGACGGACAGTCACTTTCCATTGTGGTTAACATGGAAAGTAGTCTGATTTCTAATGTATCAGAGACAGCGACTTCCCATTGTAGCTAACATGGGGAGTGGTCTAGGGCAGTCTCTCTTCTTGAGGGTTACTGAAGAAGACTAGCCTGCCTCGCCGGATAGCAATTTCTCATTATGGTTAACATGAGGAATGGTCTATTTTGGAGGTTGATGTAGGACAGTCTTTTCCTCTTGTGGTTAACGGAGGAAATGGTATGGACATTCATTCCTTAGGGTTTATACATTCTCTCCATGGTGCACTTTGATTAGTGTAGGAGGAATGGCCCAGGGTGGGGAATGGTCCAAGCTCAGCAAATCAGGGATAGACATTCCTTAGGGTTATACATTCTCTTTAGGGCGCACTTTGATTAGTGTAGGAGGAATGGCCCAGGGTGAGGAATGGTCCAGACTCATACATTCCTTAGGGTTTCTACATTCTGTCCAGGGTGCACTATGATTAGTGTAGGAAGAATGGCCCAGGGTGAGGATTGGTCCATGCTCAAAAATAAAAAACAATCCTTCTTCCTTGTTTGAGAAGAATAGGGCAGATAGCCCATTGCTGATGAGGGAATATATTCTTTCAAATCTCACAGACGTGAGTGAAAGATTGGTCCAGATGATTCAGTTTATTTTTAACAATATTTTATGTGCAGGATGGCATCAAATGATTGTTATGGAGACTACCTGTCTCCAGACAGTAGAGATATACTACTGTGGTGGATATGTTCCACTATTTTGAGGCAGATATTCTTTCAGAGCTCACAAATGTGAGTGAAATATTGGCCTAGACAAATCAGTTTATATCATAACATTGTTTCTATGCAGGTTGCTATCAGATGTTTTTTATGAAGACTGTATGACAGTAGATGAAGACTATTATGGTGAATATGTTCCACTATTCGCAACTACACGTTGTTGATCAAGTACTTGTGTGTTACTTGGTGTGGTAGTGAACCACTGGATTGTAGTTATGTACTACTATGGATAGACACAGTTGTGTTCTATTTTTGTTCTAACTGCCTTGAAGACTATCAACAGTTTATTGGAAATAATCACCATCCAGACGAATGATGAACAGAGATTTTCCAAATGGAAATTGGTTTAGAGAATTTACTCCTCTAGATTATAAGAGTGGCTCTTGTATCACTCTATGGTGTGAGTGACTTATCCAGCATCATGTCTAATTACTGAGATGAAGTATGGTTTCGAGAGATTTTGCAGCTGATGGTGGTGGTGATGCTCATGATCTAGTCATGAAATAGTCTAGATGATTATATTGATGCTACTAGTTAAATGGTATGTTTTGTGCTCAAGTCCATTACCTGTAATACCTCCCTAGTTAGGAGGGAGTGTTAATATTATGGTAGCTGCGAGAGGTATTTACCTCCACGTGTGAACCTGACGAGAATAGAAGACTCTGGAAAGAAAGAGAAAACCCTAATGAGTTGGCCAATAACCCTAGACGTCTTGTCGGCTCAAGAAGATAATTTATATTAGGTTATTAGCCTCCAAGAGAAGAAGTCGGCCAGAAATAATAATAATATACTGAACAGACACATATCCAGAAGGAGAAGTCAGCCCCAACAAATCTGGCAGAACCAGTATAA
>ML791578.1:473897-484192 GCA_009831015.1 Picea engelmannii | reverse complement strand
TGTTTTCATGGAATTATGTATTATCTTGTGCTTGGAGTGATAAACTAAGATTTTAAAAGTAAGCATTTAAGGGTTGATTTTGTGATTTTGTTTACACTAATAATGATTACTTTACCACTTTAAAAAAATGTCATTTTAATACCCCAATTTTAGAATGGGTGCTACCAGTAGAAGTACTTTTCAATTTGATGGTTGATTTTGAGGTTTTGGTTTTAATGGTACCAATTGCTAAAAATATGATTTCAAATTATCTATAATTTTAACGTTTTGAAAAAAACAAATCATGTAACATCATTTTTTTATTTAGGTGTTGATTTTAAGGTTTTTTTGAGCTACTATATGAGTTTTGAAGGCCATGCTTGAAAAGTGTTGTAATTTTGACCCTGTTTGAAAAAATGGTGCTACCGGTAGCAACATTTTTTATTTGGGGGTTGATTTTCATGTTTTTTATGCAAAAATATGGGTGTTTTTGCCACAGTTCTCGTTTTGAGGTCACAGTTATCGTTAAGTCGGTAACTTTGTTCAACTTCTCATGGAACAATTGAAATATTGAGGTACCATACTTATTCTCAGAAAGTTCAATCTACCTTTATATTCCAAGAGAAAACTTTTCCCTGCAAACTGCATGGGACAAGGGACACATTTCCCAGCTAGATCCTTAGTGACATAGTGAGATAAAGGAAAACAAGTAGGTTGGGAAACCTTATCACAAGTGTCCTGCTCCAAGTGAACCATATGCTCACCCTCATCAAAATTAGAGCACAATGGTGGTTGAAAATTCTCTTCGTAGAATAAATCCAAGTGCTCAAAAGAATAAGCATCAAACCCCATAGGGTATGACCAAAGATTATCATGAAAGTGTTGTAGTAAGTTATCCTTGGGCGATTGGAACAAATATATAGTCATGTCATCTCCTTGCTGCAAAATATCAGAATCTGTAAAGATCAAATACGGTTGTTGTAATGGAAACAATTCAAAATGACCTTCAATATCGTAAATAGGGTCTGCACCATGACCAATCACATCCCATTTATGTTTCCCAACATGTATAAATTCATCAATATTATCAACCACATCATCATCTTTATTATAGTATGAAGGGTCTAGTACATCCAAGGATTCCTCTATTTCTCCACCTTCCGAAGTATAGAACAAAGCATCATCAAAAACCTGAAAAGGCAAATAATTGACCACATTCTCTTATTCTTGTGTAGGAGGAATGGAAGCTTGGATGACTTCATCAAGTGGAGGAGCAGACACCAGCTCTTCATGACTCACCTCTTCAGTCTCTTGTTCTTCAATTAGGTCTTCGTTGTCTTCAGCAGAATCATGGGGTAACTCTTTCTCCTCTTCGTAATTTTCTTTCTTGTTCATGTCACAGAGCATATCGGGTTCTTCTTCAGTGCTCCATTTGTTCATGAAGGTTTCTCCAAATTGTTCCATGGCCTTGATGCTTTTATCAGGGAGATCATCATACCATGTTCTAGCATCGTATGAAGGACTCCATTGAATACACGAGGCTATAGGGGTTACCCATGAAGGACTCCACTCAATTAAAACAAGAAATATGAAGGCTATGATAGTGAAAGTGGACCTTTCCAAGGCTTTCGACAAAGCAATTTGGCTCTTTCTACATCTCATTCTCATTCACCTAGGTTTCAACCTTCACTTCATGGCATGGATAATGGGTTGCATGCTCTTGGTTTCCTTCGCAATCTTAATAAATGGAGCAGCCTCCTCCTTTTTCAAGCATGGAAGGGGAATTTGGCAGGGGTGTCCCCTATCCCCTTGTTAGAATATAATGGATGTGCTCATTTTACCATCAACAATATCACTATTGTCACCCAACCATAGGTTGAAGCCACCCTCGGAGCACCTTAACCTTGACAGAGAATCACTCTGGAAGCAAACTCTAGGCTAGATAGCCAAACAAAGGTTAGTGCACCTTTCCGCAAGGATAGCGCACCAAACAAGAGTTGATCAGATAGTCCAAACCATAACCAAGAGATAGTCCAAGCCAAAACGTAATATGCTAGCTGCAGCATCTCTCCTCCAAACTTGCGCACAAAACTGGGCAATTGTAGTGCGCACAAGTGAGCTCTGCATTTCTGAGAATGCCTACCAGAATGAAGATTGGCCTCCTGTATTTATACTAATTCTGGCTAACTGCCTGGGTCGACTTCTCATTCTGGGTACCTATTTACTCATTATATAAGATTTCTTATCGCTGACTTCTTCTCTTGGAGGCTAATAACCTAATACAAATCATCCTCTTGAGCCAACTTGTCTTCTAGGGTTATTAGCCAACTCATTAGGGTTTCTTCTTGCTTTCCAGAATATTCTATTCTCGTCAGGTTTACACATGGAGGCAAATACCTCCCGCAGCTACCATAATATTAACACTCCTCTCCTCTTCCTACTAGTCACGGAGGGGCTTAACAGAGCACTCAAGGTATCCTTGGCAAATAGTTCTTTCAAAGGTATTTTAATAAGTAATTCCAATCGTATTTCTTAGTTATTGTTTGTTGATGACATGCTTATTTTTTGTGATGGCTCAAAAAGAATGATGGACAAGCTTAAAGAGATCATCGATCTCTTTTGTAGGACCACGAGCATGATGATAAACTTGTCCAAATAAGGGGTAACTTGCTAGGGTCTTTTTGAGGCTGATAAACTATACATAAATCAAATCTTCCCCTTTCATGCAATTGTCATTAATACAAGCTTTAAATACCTTGGCTTTTATTTAAAAGGTCAACCTTTACCTCAAAGGCAATTGATAATGGCTCATAGCCAAGATCGAGAAAAAAATAAACATCTGGTGTATCAGATGGATTTCCTACAGAGGATGATTGGTCCCAGTAAAATCCGTTCCATAGGCTATCCCTATTTATTGGATGTCCCTCGCTTGGATCCCGAAAGGAATCGTTGATCGATATATCATGTCCTAATCACTATTGAAATTATTTAAGCTTAAAGTCTTTGCGGTGTTTACATTCTTGAGTTTGCCTAGAATTAGCATTAAATAGATTTGAAGTTTCTTGTAGTGTTGTTGAAGAAACTACTTACAATGCTAAATATGAAAACTCTATGAATTATATTTGTGGCCTCATAGAAGTTAGGTGGAAATGTTAGATTGGACAAACTTTATAAATTTCCACATGTCAATAATTATGAGTAGCTACAATGCATTAATGCATTGATAGGTGACTAAGCCATATAATTAGGTGAATTGTGCATTAAAAGCTAGAGCAACAATATAGTTGTCCTTATAACCCTCATTAACAATTTTAAATGAAAATTTCTAGACACTCACCTCTCCAATGTTGAAAATGAGAAACCACCTAAAAATGATCATTGGGGAGCCACTCTACATGTTCCCATTTAACAATAAAATTCTTGATGGTCTTTGATACTTTTTAGTTTACGTTCACATAAATTTATGAAATATCAATTGTACGTACTCCTTATCAAAATCTCATAAATCTCATGTATTGAAGAAGAAAATACCTTTACCAATTTCTACGATATGAAAAACTTGCGTGAGGCTTATAGACTTCCATAATATAAGAAACGCAATATTGTCTACAAATGCATTTTTCATGGATCTACTTCTTTAATATAATCTGATTTTATTGTGTATAAATTAATGTTTTATGTACAATAATAAGATATTGCAAGTAGAGTCTCGAGGGCGGTCTACGGTTTTCATCCCGGTTGTCAAATTTCGATCTAGGGTTCCGGCAGAGGGTGGTTACGCGGACGGATGAGGGCTCTCTGTCCTGCGATCTGAGCTGGCGCGCGATGGAGGATGATGTCGTTGACTGTGGAGACGATGTGCTTGCCCGGGACGAAATCTTCTGTATAGATTCGGAATTCATAGGGCTCCAACAAGATCGTAGGGCGCTTTCTCAAGGGAAATCTGGTCCCTCAATGGAGACGTGTGGTGGTTTGGAGCCACAAGATCTCCCGAGGGTTTGGAAAGGCTTCATGCCACGCAAGGTGGTGTTAAGCCTATGAAGCTCTGGGCTCACTCACCCTCAGATTGATCAGTCTTTAATCTCTCACTCGCACTTGGCCACCATGTCTCCCCCTTCCGATTTCGGTCTGGAGCCCAATTTCAGTATTGCGCGATCAGTCCAACCCTCCGTCACATATTTGTCACGCCCAGAAGTGTCACCTGTGGGGAAAAAGCCAAGGTGTTTTCGTGTGCACAAGGAAAAAGTGAAAATGGTTTTGGGCAAGGATGTATATGTAGAAAATCTTCCAGATTTGTTGGGCAAAGTAGCGGTAGGACGCTTCTATGGAAAGACGGTCTGCCCTAAGAACTTCAAACACTGGCTGGAAGAATCATGGTCTCTGGTTCTGGGCTACCGTCCGGTTTTCCATGTTAAGTGCGAAGTTGGTTACGCTTCATTTTCAAGTCGACCGAAGATATGAGCTCAATCCTTCAGCAGGACTATAGTTGGGGTCCCTCTGGTTTAACTCTTAAGGAGTGGGGTGTACATTTTGACCCGAGGCGTGAGCCAATTTCCTCCATGGTGGTATGGATTATTCTTTCTAGGCTTCCAATGGTGTTTTGGCATGAAAAAATTATGGAGTTTATTGGCAACAAGGTTGGCAGGTTCATCCATCTCGAAAAAGAAGGGAATACCAAACTTGACCGTAGATGGGCATGGTTGTAGGTAGAGATCGATATGAAAGTACGTCTGTTGGAAGAAATCGAATTGATTGTTGCGAGCTCT
Source organism: Picea engelmannii (assembly GCA_009831015.1). Taxonomy (NCBI): domain Eukaryota; kingdom Viridiplantae; phylum Streptophyta; class Pinopsida; order Pinales; family Pinaceae; genus Picea; species Picea engelmannii. Next base: position 479,447 of record ML791578.1, on the reverse strand, counting down.
TCATGGGTACAACATATTGATTATTGGCGTTTACCCTTCAGATGTTATGGACTCCATAAGGTTGGGCATACTCAGAATGCCCCTTAAAACAGGATGGAAACCTAAGATGATGTAGGCAAAGGTTCGAGAAGAGGAGAAATCTCTTTCGAGGGATGTCCCTTTGGCTAGATAAGCTAATAAGTAATTAGAGAAGACGGAGGTAGAGGTGGAATCAAGGCATCCAATGGTTATCTCTCTAGAATCTCCTTAGTGTAAGACTTTGTTTCCCTCTGTTGCTTTTACTTTTTTGAATGGAGATTGGTGTATAGAAGCTTCGCCACCTACTTATGGTACTTTATCCCTTCCATTGACCCAACATAAGACATTGGTGATCCTTTCCAGTCCTAAGTTTGAGGTGTCGATGTCAGAATCTTCCCCCTCGCTTAGAGAAGTTTCGTCAGCAAGGCTCCAAGTCCCCAAGCCCTCATCACCTCGCCCTAGTATGGATAATGGAAAAAGGGAGGATTTGTCGAAACAACCTGATGTTTCATAAGCTTCTAGGCAGCAAAGTCAAGCCATTCCCCCTCGCTCTTCAAGTTACCTTCTTCGACCTCGACAGAAACCTAATGATGATGGGAATTTCATACTCAGGGGTGATCTAAAATTTACATTGTCCCTTCGTGAAGTATGGGGTATGCATCCCCATAGAGACCCTCTAGAAGGGTTCGCACATCTCCTTGAAGCATTACATTTGGTAGATCTAGAACCACCGAAGATACTTCCAACATGGAGAATGGTAGGAAAGGTAATGAAGGGATATCCAAGCGCCTTGACAGGTTTCTCATCTCCAAATCATTGGTTGAAAGTTCCTGGTCCTTGAAGTTATGGGTAGGAATGGGGGTCACTTAGATCACCTACCCATCTTTCTGAAAGTAGAGCCTGAAGAGTGTAATGCCCTCATTCCTCTGAAATTCAACCATATCTAGCTAGAAGAAGAAGACTACATAAATTTGATAAACTATGTCTAGACCCACCTACGCTATGACCCAAGCTCGTTGTTTATGCATCAATTCCATGAAAATCTTTAGAGAGTCAAGGAGGTTTCAAAAAAATGGGTGGTGAATTTTAAACAACGATCCCAAGCTACTCAAGAAGATTGAGCTAAAAATAAATTCCCTTTACGAAGCCATTGTTGCTAAAATTTTCTCTGATGAGGAGGCCACATCCTTGAAGGAGTTAATGAACCAAAGACAGGGTTTCTTGGCTAAGGAAGAAACTACATGGAGGCTAAAGAGTAAAGTTGTTTGGCTTACTGAAGGTGATAGTAATACAAAATTCTTTCACAACTATGCTAATTTTCGAAAAAGCTTAATAAACATTTGGGAGGTGGACAAGCAAGATGGTGGAGTGGCTAAATCCTTTGAAGAGAAGGTGTAAGTGGCTAGAACCCATTTCAGTACGCTATTCAAGGAGCCTATTGGTTGCCCTATCAAAGAGATGTTAGAAGTCTCGTTGGTTTCCCTATTCAACTTCGTGTATAAGGTGATTTCTAAGATAATAGCAAATAGGTTTAAGCCTATCGTGAGTGAAATCATCTTGGAGGAACAATTTGGTTTCCTCTTCAAGCATCAAATTCACGATGCAATTTCCCTTGCCCAGGAGGCGATGCATTCCATTATAACTTCCAAAATCCTCTCTATCTTGTTGAAGATGGATTTGTTGAAAGCTTATGACAAAGTGAGTTGGACCTTTGTTTGCTTGGTTTTGGTACAAATGGGGATGAACCTAGCCTCCATTAATTGGATCCTTGGATGTGTTCAATCAACTTACTTTGCAATCCTCATCAATGGATCCCCTTCTAAATTCTTTGGAGATTAGAGGGGGCTTCGACAAGGGTGGTGCCTTTCCCCTGTCTTCTTTCTCCTGGTCACGGAAGGGCTTAGTAAACTTACAAAACATGCTAGAAGCCACAATGAGCTAAAAGGCCTCAAAATCACACCATCTAAAATCCTTTCTCATCTACCTTTTGTTGATGACATTCTCTTGTTTGGTGCAGGTGCTCTTCAAGAATTTCAATTCATTTGACGAATATTGGACCTTTTCTGAAAGGCTACAGGGATGGAAATCAATTGGTTGAAGTCGTGTATACACTTCTTATTCCCTTGAGAAGACTTGTCTCCTCTTCTGGAAAGTTCTCTCCCCTTTCCTCGAAAAATCTCAGGAGAAGGTTTCAAGTACCTGGGGTTTAATCTTAAGCCCAATGCCTATCGTTTCAAGGATTTGCTATGGTTGTTCAAGAAGATCGAAGCACATACTTCTCTTTGGGTAAACAAACGGTTTTCTAGGCATGGAAGGTTGGTAATTCTTAAATCGGTTCTACAAAGCATCTGTATTTTTCACCTACATTGCCAAGGTGTCGAAGGGTATTTTAATGAAAATTAGAAAATAATTTTTTCACTTCCTATGGTTTGGAAGTCGATATAGGGATGGTATTCCACTGGTCAAATGGCCTACCATTGCTCATCCTAAAAATTGTGCGAGGTGGGGCACAAAAAATCCTTATCTATTCAACCAAGCACTTGCAGGTAAAACCTTTGGAGACTTTCTCATCACTCGGCCTTCTGGGGCAGAGTGATGAAATCCAAATATTTGGGTAGCCTCTCATTTTTTGAATGGTTTTGTTGTCTCGTGTGTTGATGACCATTTTGGTCAACAATTTTGTACCTGACAAAGCATTGCCAAGCTTCCCCTTAATTGTTATTGCTTGCGCAAAATCTTGTGCACCCTCGTTGAACTGCTACTACACATTCCAAAGAAGATGTCTTCAGATATCTTGTCATTCAAGAATATTTCAAAAATTATGATAATGAATAGTAATAATGCATGTTAGTCATATATAGGTTACAAGTTCATTCAGTGGTGAGCAGATTCAATACAATCTTCTTCAAAGTTGACATGAAGCTTAGTAAGTAATCAAGCTCTTGACCCTTAGCTAAATATAGCCCATTTTCTACTTACACTCTTAAAGTTGTCATATTTCACACTCTTCGCTGGAACATTAACATATTTTATAATAAAACCCTTATATTACCCATTGTTTCTATATACCCCATCTTATTAGTCCCTGCCGAAGGCAAGTAGGGACTATAGTATTCGATTTGGCATTGACTTAGAGTTAGTTTTGCTTTTGACTATAAATTTTCTCCCAGTATGTAATGTTGGGATAACAAACTCAAAATTTTATTTTTTTACGCAATAAAAAAACTATTCTTCTCAATCCCATTGGATGATAGATTGTAAGTCTTATTGCGGGCTTCTCCCTTCCCAATGTTTATTTATCGCTCTTTCTAATGTTTTATCATTGCTCAATCCCATTGGATGATAGATTGTAAGTCTTATTGCGGCCTTCTCCCTTCCCAATGTTTATTTATCACTCTTTCTAATGCTTTATCATTGTTGCATTGGATAATGTCTTATGTTTATTTATCACTCTTTCTAATGTTTTATCATTGCTCAATCCCATTGGATGATAGATTCTAAGTCTTATTGCGGCCTTCTCCCTTCCCAATGTTTATTTATCGCTCTTTCTAATGTTTTATCATTGTTGTTTTATCATTGTTGCATTGGATAATGTCTTATGTTTATTTATCGCTCTTTCTAATGTTTTATCATTGTTGCATTGGATAATGTGTTTAGGGCGCATTCTATTTATTGCTCTTTCTAAATTGTTATCATTGTTGCATTGGATAATGTCTTTAGGGAGCGTTTTGTTGCATTGGCTAATGTTTTTAGGGTGTTCCACCTATGTCATGGTTTTAATTTAATATGACAATTTGTCAGCTTCATTAAAACAAGTCTGTGAATGCTTTAAATATCCATGCAGCCACCGCCCATCATCTCTCCACTGCCTCACCTTGTTCTCCACCGCCTTGAAAACACCGCATCACCTCGTTGTTCAAATGAAATTTTCAGATTTATATGACTCAACTAAGTTGGAGGAGCAAAGTCAACCACCGCCTTGATAGCACTGCATCACCTTGTTGTTCAAATGAATTTTTCAGATTCAGTTGGAGGAGCAAAGCCATACTAGAAAAAATGGCAGGATACATATTGTTGAAACCAAATTGGTGCTATGCAAATACAACTGTAAGTCATTCAATCAATCAGAAGCATTTTTTCTCTTTACTCTATATCAAAAAATTGAATTTAGCTTAATTAGTCAATCAAAGCCCCGTTTCTCTTTACTCTATATCAGAAAATTGAATTTTCTGATAACTGAATTTAGCTTAGACCTCAGTTTGGTACCTTTTTATGCCCGCTCTCTTTGATCGCATATACAAATACATGTTTACACCAAATACCTTTGGTCACCCATTTCCAGGAAGTAATCCCATTCCTTCCTTCTCTCATTGGATCCACACCTAGAATTTATCAAAGAACTCACATAGACATAGACATGAAGAACACACAAAACAACTTTTCTATTGCATTACACTCATGGGTATTTATATAGTGGTGGGATGAGCTCAACCGTTGATTAATTTCCAGATCAATGGCTGGAATTGCTTCTTCCAGACGTTTCTGGTTCTTTCAAGAATTTACCGAAGTCGGTGTAGTCAGTGCATTTACTGCACTCTTAACTCTATCAACTACCGGACTGGTTGTTTAATTAATTTTTAACACTCCCCCTTAATTAAACAACCTTTACAACACCTATCTTATCTCTACATATTACAAACTTAGCCTTTCCAAGAGGCTTTGTAAATATATCTGCAACATTATCATTTGTGTTGCAATACAATACATCAATTTCATTTGACCGTATTTTTTCTCTTACAAAATGATAGTGTGTCTCAATATGCTTTGACCTAGCATGATACACTGGGTTTTTTTCTAGTTTGATGGAACTTTGGTTGTCACATTGGATGATTGTTGGTACTTTTTTCTTTTCTCCAACATCTTCAAGTATCCTCCTTAGCCAAATTGTTTCACAGGTAGCAGTTCATAATGCTTTGTACTCAGCTTCAGTGGATGACAGAGAAACAACTGGTTGTTTCTTACTACTCCAGGACACGATTCTGGATCCAATACTGAATGCATATCCTGTAGTAGACTTCCTGTCATCTGGATCTCCTACCCAATCAGAGTCTAAGAAACTTGTCAACTCAACATCAAAATCATTAGTATACTCAATACCAAAATCAATATTCCCTTTCAAATATCGGAGGACTCTCTGTGCAGCATTCCAATGATTCTCATGAGTCTTAGCCATAAATTGGCTAAGAATGCTCATTGAATATGCAATATCTGGCCTGGTTGTGGTGAGATAATTTAGACTTCCCACTAATTGTCGATACAAAGCACCATCCACTTCTTTTGAGTCATCATTATTGTTGAGCTTAACATGTTGTTCTAATGGAGTAGATACTGGCTTACATGTGTTCATATTAAACCTCCTGAGTACCTCCTTTGTATATTTTCTTTGTGTGATTAAGGTCTTACCATTTTCTCTCCATACCTCAAGACCTAAACAATAATGTAAATGTCCAAGATCCTTCATTTCAAACTGTT
>ML791578.1:440700-468606 GCA_009831015.1 Picea engelmannii | reverse complement strand
TGATCCGATGAGCAAGTAGATTCGTTTGGTTAACTGTAATAGTATAGTATTTTAATGAGATACATATTAATTAAAGTGATGTTTTCCTTTATTTTTCAACAATCAGTGACTTAATTACTATTTACGCCTATAGTTACGTTTTATTTTGTTGTTTTTTTCTATTAGTGCACTATGCGTTGCCAGATCGTAGTGACTTAATTATGTAGAAAGATGAAGATGTATACTTATTGACAATGGGCAGATTTAATAGGGGTTTAGTGCTTAATAAGTTTTTTATGGACAGGATTAAATATGGCTGGAATATTCTTAGTAGTCACACAAAATAAATGGCTGTGATTTCAATCATTAACCTTCTAGCTATTATAAAGACATCAGTTTATGTGTTTACCTTTTTACATTTACCTAATCATATTTAAAAATTACTTTGATAGCTAACTGATTGCCATGTAACTGATTAACAGAAATTAAAATATTAACACCAGATAAATGAAGCCCAACAATTTATTTATTAATAGATAATAAAATTTAATATATTCTTTTAAAGATTCTTTTCATCTTCTTAGCCTTTCGACGTTCACCAACAACTATTTTGCTGCTGTGCTAATTACTATTTACGCCTATAGTTACGTTTCACTTTCTTGTTTTTTCTATTAGTGCACTATGCGTTGGCAGATCGTTCATAGTAGATCTAACGTTTCGTTTTGTATGCTTTGCTATTCCTTAAAAACAAAGACAAATGGGCGACATGCTTGCAAAGCTAATTTGATTTCATGGTATGAATTTCTGAGGCTCCTGCTGAAGTTGATGAATGCCAAAGAACACTATAGAGATTGGGGTGTAAACCCGTTACTCACTTCTCAGCGCAGCAGAGCTCTTGCTTTACACGATAAGGAAAGGTACATTCACATTCAGTTTCATTTTTTTGGTTAATTAAAATCAGTTTGATTTATTTACTTCTTGAAATTTTAATTATTTAAATTTTTTTAAATGTCAAAGTAAAATTATATCATTAATGATATATTATTTCCAAAAATTTAAATTCTAAAATATTCTATTTTAAATTCATTCATTATGCAGATTCAAATTTCTACAGGATTCATTCATTGTACATATTTTATTTTTAACCTTTTTTTTTTTTAATGCTGATTCAAATTTGTAACAGTATTCAAATTCATTCATTGTACAGATTCTTAAGAGGAAAAAAATTATTGATTGTGGATGAGATTTAATTAATAAAAACGGATTTGGCACATACTTGCGATGGACATGATTGGATAGAATTATGATATGGGGAGACCTATCATTTAGAAAGTTGAGTGGCCTACAAAATTGACTTCAACGAAGGCCTGCTCTGCTATTTTTGGATGTTTTTTTAATTCAAATTTGTGATAGACATTATTGGATAGAATTGTGATATGGGGAGACCTATCATTTAGAAAGTTGAGTGGCCTACAAAATTGACTTCAACGAAGGCCTGCTGCCTGCTCTGCTATTTTTGGATGTTTTTTTAATTCAAATTTGTTTAAATATATAGTTTCAGTACTCAGAGGTATATATTATACTTTTAGTATTAAGAGTATTGTGTTTCTTTTCACCCATAGCATATGGTATAAAAATACATATGGATAGAGTAATTAAGAGTATTGTGCTTCTTTTCACCCATAGCATATGGTATAAAAATACATATGGATAGAGTAATTATGGATTTGACATTTATGATGATTTATAGATGTTCATTCTTTTATAATGAAAGATTATTTATATATGATATTTGATTCAATATTTATTTGTAGTGTTGATATAATAGATTTAGATTTAAAGAATTAGATATGAATTATAAAAAATAAAAATAAAAATTGTATTTAGAAAAAATAAAATAAAAAACTAAATTTAATATATTATAATAATAAAATTGAATAAAAAGTTATATTTAAAATAATTATAATTAAGAAATAGAGTTTAATTTTCAACTTGTTTTTACTTTATAACAAAAAAATAAAACATAAAACATAGTAACTATAATATTTTCAAAATGAATTTGAAAATATATGGTTTTCAATTTTAATATATGATTCAAATTTTGCATAACAAGAGATATGTTATTTTACTTTATAACAAAAAAATAAAACATAATAACTATAATATTTTCAAAATGAATTTGAAAATATATGCTTTTCAATTTTAATATATGATTCAAATTCTGCATAACAAGAGATATGTTATTGTACATTAATAACACATATATTATTGCACATATATGTTATTTATTGCATATTTTAATTTTAATAAGAGTAAAATGGTGAGATATGTTATTGTACATTAATAACATATATATTATTGCACATATATGTTATTGTACATTAATAACATATATATTATTGCACATATATGTTATTTATTGCATATTTTAATTTTAATAAGAGTAAAATGGTCTCTATCAGCCTATATCAACCACTTTTAATAATGTGGTTGTGTTAGCCTATATTCTTATATAAATGTTTTTTTAACTAGAAATGAATTTTCTAAGTATTTTTTATATTTTTTTTTTATTTATATATCAACTACTATATCATGAGAAACATTTTATTAATAAAGAAAACTAAAAAATTTATATTATTGAGTATCTCATCAAAACCAGATTCTTAATCAAAATATATATATTCTTAATAAATAAAAAAATTTAAGCTACAATAAAATGTATTACTTTTGCTTTTAAGTTTAAAAGTAGTACATATCTTTCTGTTTTATGATCCAATCAATGAATGATGCTATTATATAGTTGAGTATCTCATCAAAACCATATTCTTAATAAAAAATATATATTCTTAATAAATAAAATATTTTTTTTAAAAAAACTAGATTAAAATATATTACTTTTGCTTTTAAGTTTAAAAGAAATACACATCTTTATGTTTTCTGATTCAATCCATGACTGATGCTATTATATAGCTAAAAGTATATCTTGAGATCAGAATGCTTAACAAAGTAAATATGATTCAAATTTAGAAGTGTAAAAGCCGAATGGAACCACCACATCCTGAAAGAAAGTTTACTTCACTTCATCTTTTCACTCGCAATTCGTTTGATGTAACTAATGATGCTTTAGTAGTGGCATATCTTCTAGCATGAAAATTCTATTGAGATGGTGTGAATAACATTGTCTTGAACCAACACTGGATAAGAATATAACTAGCTTGCTATGTTTTTTTTTGCTTCATGGTTTTATGTTTTATGTTTTATGTTGTTATCTCAAGACATTCTTGTAGATTTCCTTCTCTAAATTGTTCATTTTCTTCAATCTCTATTTGGATAACCTTAAGTCTCACTTACAGAACTCAATATGCAGCTATTGCACATGGTGGTAGTTATTTATGTTGCACATGGTGGTAGTTATTTATGTTGGTTCAATTCTTCATATCAAATTTAAGAACTTACTAGCATTATTTATATACATGAATGGCCAATTAGAGCACTTCTTTTGAAAATGTTACCCTCAAAACAAAACAAACTCTCTCTATGATGCCTTGCGTTGCTCACCCTCCCTGAGCTGAGGTGCTCGAACTTTAATACCTACTAACAACATCACTACTCACATGCATATAATATATTATATTATATATAATTTTCATTTATGCCTTTTTAGTTACATTTTTTCCAATTACATTTACATTTACGGCAGGGACACGCTACTACAGTAGCACTTGTTGTTTACATAATTCATAATTAAGAGAAAGTGAATAAATTAATTATTTCCATGTTATCATTCTTTACCCAACATATTATTTTTCCCGGATACTTTTCACTATTCCAAGATATCCCTTGTGTGTCTTGTCTTCCAATATTTAATCATAACATAGAGGTAATATCAAGTTGCATTTTGGGTTATGAATTTAATATTACTCATGCCAAAAGCAAAGATATATGATTTTACCATGTCACCATGATCTTTTCCACTTTAATATTTTTATCTAAGTGAGAGTTGACCCTAACCTAATCTTATAGAAATGGATTTATATATCTCATGTTATTATATCACTATATGGTGTTCCCTATCATTGCATGTCGTGCACACAAGCTATGATTAATGCACTTATGCCGGATGCACTTAGTATGCTCGACTAGATTCGTTGGTGGGGTTTTTCCATGGATTGTTTTAGAATCATGGACTTGTGGATATTGAGTCGATTTCTTTATTACTGACTTGGCGCAATGGCAGATGTGGAGATGAAGGAGTGGCTAAGAGATTGGATCGATTCTATATGGCAGAATATTTGTTTGCCTATGTAGAGCATTATTGAGCTTGGGTGGTCAATTCCTGTATCTCGTATCACTCGCCTATTGTGTTGTGTTGGATTTTTCAAAGGGTGTGGAAAATATTAAATATTCGTTCAGATTTAATCATGTTGATCTTGATTTAATCATGTTGATCTTGATGAGCAGGATTTTGTGGAGTTGGTGAAAAATCTTTGGCTTTCTTTCATTGAGGTAGAGGAGGTGTCATCTATGAGACATCTTGTTTGGAAGTTAAAATCATTAAAATTTGTTGCCATTGAGTGGGAAAGTAAGCATAAAAAGCTTCTCAAGTAAGAATTGGTTAAAATTGAAGATGAATTAGATGTGGTCTTCAAGGATGTGGTTGATGGGGTGTGGTCTCACAATGATTCGTCCCTTATTCACTCTTTAGAGGATAGAAAGATGAAAATTCCTTCAATTAAGGAAGAGTCTCGAAGGCAAAAAAGTCGGGACATCTGGCTTAAGCAGGGTGACAAAAATACGAAAAATTTTCATAAATTTACAGAGCACAAAAGGAACAGGAATGTCATTTGGGCGGTGTTGGGTGAAGATGGTTCTATCTTTACAGGTCAACAGGAGATTGAGGCAACTACAGTTAGACATTTCAGCTCCTTTTTTACAAATCCGGGTAATTGTAATATTGTCGATCAATTGAAGGTAGTTTAGTTGTTTCCCAAACTATTTTGGAGGATGAAGTGTGGGATATAGGATGTGATATCAGTTTGGGGGAAATAAAAATGGTACTAGAAGGTTTCTCAAAGGATAAGAGTCTGGGCCTGGATGGGTGGACTGTTGAATTTTTCCTAAAATTTTTCGAGTTGGTTGGGGAAGACATTTTGGAGGCTATAGAAGAATCTAGGAGGCAAGGATCTGTGTCGATTTCTTTAAATTATGTGTTTATCACTCTTATCCCAAAGTGTGATAAACCTTTAGGATTTAGTGATTATGGACCAACTGCTTTATGCAATCTCATCTATAAAATTATTACTAAAATCATTGCTAACAGGTTGTGACCTGTGCTATCAAAGGTGCTTTCTATTGAACAATTTGGTTTTCTTCTGGATAGAAAGATTTTGGATGTTGTGGGGGTGGCTCAAGAATGCCTGCATAGCATAAAGTCAAAGAAGATCAAAGCTTTGGTACATAAATTGGATCTTCATAAAGCTTATGATTGTATAAATTGGGATTTTCTCTGGATGGTGTTGCTTCAGACTGGTTTGGGTCTTCAGGCTACAAATTGGATTCTCGAATGTGTATCATTAGCTAATTTTGTTGTCTTGATAAATGGGGGTCCAACAACTTTTTTCAAAAGTGTTAGGGATCTTCATCAAGTATTCCCGCTTTCGTCGTTGTTGTTTATCCTGATCATGAAAGGGTTGAGTTTATTACTGAAGGAAGCGCAAGTTGAGGGTAGGATTGGAGGCATAAAGGTTTATAATATTATCAAGATCATCTATTTGTTGTTTGTTGATGATGTGTTGATAATGGCTAAAGGTTCGTTGCTGGAATGGAGAGTGATTGGTGAGATTATTTCCTTGTTTTTTAATGTTGCAGGACTTTCCATAAACACCCAGAAATCCTCCTTTCATTATTATGGTTTGAGCTCTGTCGACCTTGTTTCTTTTAAGTCTTTATTTCCTTATCAGTTTGCGGAGTTGGTAGTTGGTTTTTGGTACCTGGTTTTTATCTCAAGCCGGACAATTACCGTAAAGAGGATTGGAGATGGCTCTTAAACAAATTTGATAAGTGTATAGGGAACAGGTGTTACAGGTGGCTCACATTGGGGGGGAGATATGTCCTTGCCAAATCAGTTTTGGAAAGTCTATCGGTTTATTGGTTATCTTTGTATTCTATTCCTAAGTCGGTTTTAATCTTGATTAGAAGGAAAAAAATTATCTTTTTATGTACTGGGAATAGGGCTAAGGAGGGTGTACATCTTTGTCATTAGGAGATGAATGCTCATCCTAAAATTTATGGATGATGGGGACTGAAGAATATGGATATGTTTGGACGGGCACTGGCTGCTAAAATTTTATGGAGATGCATGACAAAAGATGGATTATGGAACAAGGTAGTGAAAGATAAGTATCTTCATAATTATTCTGTAAATGCATGGTTCAGAGGGACCCCTCTGAAATCTTATAGAGTATTGAACTTTTGGCGTTGTATTTTAAATTCATTTCACGTTGTATCAGATTGGCTTGCTTGGAAGCCTGGGGCTAGTACATCAATCTGAATTGGAGAGGATTTGATTATTAGGTTGTTATCTTGTTCGAAGTTGTCAAAGAATCTGATTTCCAACTTATGGGATAGAGGGTTCCATTATCTTTTTCAGGTGGTGTCTCCTCCAAGGTCAGGTTTGGTTATGTCACAGTGGAGGTCGGCAGAGGATTTGGGTCTTGATGGCTTTTTAGCAGATGAATGGAAGGTATACATTAGGGATCTCAACTGGTCTAGTGTTTACCTATCAAACTGTCTGGATGGGTTATGTTGGTCGTGGAATGTAAATTTGGGGGAGGTTGCTACTAAGGAAGCCTACGAAGCCTTATCATTCCAGTCTTGGAGGTATTCTGTGAAGTGGTGGCACGGGGCGCTTTGGGATTGGAATATTCCAACCAAACTTAAATTGTTCAGTTGGCTCCTTTTGGAGAATAATGTACTAAGTTGGGACAATTTGCAGAATAAGGGCAGCATGGGTCCTAGTATTTGTATGCTATGTTTTCAGGGAGGCAAATATATCTATCATTTAATGGTTCAGTGTCATTTTTCTTAGCTGGTTTGGAAAGAGGTGTTATCATATCTTAAATTTAGTTTCGATTGGAATTTGCAATAGTTGAATGTATGTTTCATAGTTTGGATTCTTTCTTTTCCCCGGTTTAAAGTGTTGTCGTATTTTATTTGTTGGCAGTTGTTGTTACACAAGAACACAATGACCTTTGAGAGAGACAAGGTCTCTGATTGATCTGAATTTTAGATCCGAATTTTAGGGGGTATATGGTCTAAATTTGGATGCAAAATCATAAAGATATAAAGCTAATAGATTGTCCATGTGGATCAAGGAGATGCCCACCTCCTCATTAATTAATTGGGATAACAGGTTTCCCATATGGGTCAAAGAGAGTCCCACATATCCATTATTGTATTGGGTTTTATTTTCCACTACTTAGTTAGTTGGGTAGTTAGATCTATTATTATAATAATAGAGACTCATTTAATGAGCTCTTTCCATTATTGTATCAGGTTTTATTTTCCACTACTTAGTTAGGTGGGTAGTTAGATCTATTAGATTAATAATAGAGACTCGTTTAATGAATTCTTTTTTACTTTGTCCAATGGACCATTTTTTAATGTTATATAAAGGCCTAGCAAGCCTTCTCATAATATCAAGTTACTCATTTTGGCTTCTCTCATATTTTCAATTGTTCATTGTGAGATTAATTAGCTCTGATTGATTTACTAGTAATTAGTTTTAGATGTGAGGCTCATCTTTGATCTTCACCTCCCAAGTATTTCATTTACATGTTTTTTTTTGTCCATGCTTCTTTTCATGCAAGATTGGCACGTCTAAGATCCTCCTCTCTCGACATTCAAGCCATCCAGATCTCAGCCCCCGAGATCTGGATCAGTGGTATTAGAGCGAGTACGCTCTTGCACACCCATGGTGGGGCATCAAAATTTTGTTCTTCTTAAGAACTCAAGACCTCCATGTGGGGTCTAAAATCTCATTTGGATCACCCAAGGATTTCCCGTTGCGGTCCCCACACTCAGAACCAAACTCGGAACTGGCAGTTACACCTCTCTCGAGTTCCTCAAATGTTAATTGGTCTAGACCACAAGACCTCCATGTGGATTTGACTCCATAGGTCCTCGCGCACGTCGGGACTTCAGACTTCAGATGATCCTAACTCACCTGATTACGACTCCGCCGAAGTTTGAACTCGTGGACAAACGCGAGTCAAATCGACGGTCCACACTCTAGTCATAGCCAACGTCTGAGATTGACTTTGGGTTTCGGGCTTCGGGAGTCCCCAACTCACCTGACTACGATTCCACCGAAGTTCGAACTCCCAGACATACGTAGGTCAAATCAACAGTCCACACTCTGGTCACAACTAACGGTTGAGATTGACTTCGAGTTTCGAGATTCGGGAGTTCTCGACCCTTCCACTCTATTGGAGTACTTCCACTATAGAGCGCAGGAGATGTCGACACTTGTCCTTTCCAATGGACGGCTTAGTTGTACCCCGGGGGTAGGCGATGCATAGGAAACCGGGTGGCATGTGGCTCGTTAAGATTGGTTCCACGTCACCAGGGATGATGTCATTGTACCTCGTCACCTTGGGCTTACCATCTCCTACATCCCTCAGATCTCACGGTTGATATCCAGTCACGTAGATCTATAGATCTACAGCTCTAGTTATCTCAGGGTTTCAATGTTCGGGAGTATTACTAAGCAAACTCCTCTTTCCCTCTGAAGTTCCAATCTCCGAAGTAAAGGGAATAGCGCCACGCGTCCTCGGTATAGTGATGGTGGGGAAAGGATCTGAAATATCTCGCGATCAATGGTACTGGGCCCTTTGTGGCTCCGACCTTTGGGGCTTCAGGCCTCAGTTTAATTTGGCGAGATAGGTTCACCCAGCCACATGGAAAACCACCTATCACCAGTCAATCTCTCGGAAGACCGGGTCTCTCGGTCACCTTCAGCGCGCGTAAGGCTAGTAAGGTCGGCCTTACTCTGAAGTCTTGGACTTCAGGAGTTACGAAGACAAGAGAACATGGTTTCCTTAGGCTTATCCCAGGGTTCCTGGGTATCAGTCATGTGGTTCCTTTCGAATGGATCTCTTCCTCTCGTCTCTAAAAGAAGAGACCTTCTCTTTTCAAGGCTTCAACTTCACTACACCTCCTGAGCTTTACCATTACATGGTTAAGGACTTGGGATCCTGCATTATGGTCGCACGACAAAGGGGTTTGGAAGAGGTATCCTATTCGAATGGATGGTTTCGAGTTGACACGATAACTCCTATCTTGACCATCTTAACAACTTATGCCCCAGGAAGCCTCCGGAGTTAAACTGGGCATGCAGTCTATCAGTGGGAAGTGTAAATTCACAAGGAGATGAAAGCATATACATGACATAGCCATTTCACACAGAAGACATTTATAAATGCACATATGCATAAGTCCAAGTAATCATCCATCCTTCTAGTATTACAAATAAAGCAGGGAAAATACTTATCAGAACCAGACAATGTGAAGCGACTGTTGGAAGGGGTGCTCGTTTCCACCTAGCCATAGGCTCAGTCACTCCAAGCGGATTTACCACTAGCCACCCCTGAGTTAGACCATGATGCTCTACTACATAATCTTTTTTGTTGGCTCAACAACAATAGGGACAGAGGTTACTCTCCTCCTCCCGCAGGGTCTTGGTAATGCTTTACACGATACCAAGCAAGGAGGATCGGCCTCATTTATCAGCTTGTATCATAACCTTCCCCTGCCATTTCCTATGACCAGAACACTTATTTCCAGTTCTTTCTTGAACCTGGGAGATTCACCTCTCGTCTCTGCACTCTTCGCAGGTCTCCCCTCTTCCCACCACACCTTCCTTTCTCACCTCTTTCAGCAAGGTTGTGTGTGGCTCAAATCCCCAGCCCGCGATCAAGTTTGGAAGCCTTGCAGATGGGTGTTATGCCCCATCCCCTCATTAACTCTTGAGGAGGTATTCCCACCTACCATCCTTATTGTGATTCATTCCTGGGTCAGAGGATTGTTATGGTCCTGAGCAATTAAATCCAGTAAGTACCGGTTTGGTGAAGGTTAATGCAACCATTCCTAGTCCCCTTCACCATCTATTTGTATAACATTCATGGTCTTTCTAAGTACACCCCCCCTTCCAATAGTCATGCAACACTTATCCACTTTCTAGTAAATAACAAGATTTACATTCATTTACCTTTCATACAAAGGTCCATTGAATCAACATTCACACTTATGGAGTTTTCCATGGTCTCTTGGCCTATTATAGTTATATTTACAAGCTGGGGGAAATAGGGTGTTACAATTCCCTCCCCCTTAAAGGAACATTATCCTCGATGTTCTATCTATCAACGTGCTCTGTATATACAGAAGTGAACAAAAATGGATATGTATGTCTCATGGCATCCTCCATTTCCCATGTGGCTTTATCTGGGCTAAAGTGTTTCCACTACACCTTGACTTATGCAATGGTTTGGTTTCTGAGTGGGGTTTCCTTCCTGTCTAGTATGCATTGAGGTTCTGGCAAGAATTCTCCCTCTGGTTCCACCTGGATCATAGACTAGTCAATTATGATTAGAATCATGTACATATTTCTTCAATAATGAAACATGGAAAACATTATCTGCCTTTATTGTGGGAGGGAGTGCTAGCCTATAGGCTACAAGTCCCACTCTATCTAGAACTTCAAAGGGTCCAAAATACCGAGGTACCATTTTGGCACAAGCTCCCATCCTCGGGGAACTCTTCCTGGGCCTAACTCTAAGATAGACATGGTCTCATGTCTTGTATTATCTGGGGGTTCTCTTTTTGTTGGCGTGACTTTTTTGTCTATCCTGAGCGATTTTCAGATTTTGTTTTATTTGAACCACTTATTGTTCTAATTCTTTCAACATGACGGGTCCGATTGTAATTCTATCCATGGAATTACTCCAGCTAACTGGAGTTTTGCATGGTCTACCATAGAGAGCTTCGAAAGGGCTCATCCTCAGTGATTCTTGATGACCGTTATTGTAGGCAAATTCTACCAGTGGCAGGTAGTCTTCCCACTTCTTAGGTTGATGCATTACATGCATCCTTAGCATGTATTCTAATATTTGGTTTAATCATATTGTATGTCCATCGGTTTGAGGGTGATAGGTTGTGTTGAACAACAATTTAGTCTCAAAACCAACCATCAAGGATTTCCAAAACCTTGAAGTGAATTCCATGTCTCTGTCAGATACAATTTCCTTAGGCACGCCATGCAGTCTGAATATCTTCTTTATGAATATGTTGGTAATATGTATTGCCTTGCAAGTCGATTTGATGGGAATGAAGTGAGCGGACATGCTCAACTTGTCCACCACTACCATGATGGCATCATTCTGCTTGGCCGATTTTGGTAATCCGGTGATGAAATCCATGGAGATGGTCTCCCATTTCCATTCTGGAATTGGTATAGGTTGCAACAACCTTGTTGGGTGTCGGTGTTCTACCTTAACTTTCTGGCATTCTAGACATTTAGCTAAATATTCATCTATATCTTTTTTTAATCCATGCCAATAGAATTGTTTCCTGGTGGTCGTGACCATTTTCTGATAACCTGGATGACCAGTGTATGCAGTTTGTCCATTATGAACCTCTTCAAGTCATCATAACTTGGGATATACAATATATTTCGGTATGTCAACAGACCTTCATCCAACATTTGGTAGCCTTCATACTTTATCCCTACGGGTTCTTGCTTCAGGTACAATGTCATGGTCCTGAAGAATGCATCTATTTCTTGTGTCGTCCTTACTCTTTCCATGACATTCGTTTCACAGGTGCTCACCACTGCCAGGAGAATCATTTTCATACTTCTACTAAGGGCATTGGCCACCCTATTTGCCTTCCCTTTGATATGTTTGATTTTGAAATCAAACTCACTAAGGAGATCCATCCATATAGCATGAATGGCATTGATTTTTGGTTGATCAAACAGGTGTCTCAACCCAAAATGGTCTGTCATAAGTACAAATCTCCTACCCAGGAGGTAATGCCTCCACATTTTAAAATCATGCACTATGGCAGTCAACTCCATATCGTGGGTAACATAATTTATTTTGTGCTCATTCAATTTTCTGGACTCATAGAAAATCACATGTCCTTATTGCATAAGGACTCCTCTGAGTCCTTCCTTGCAGGCATCTATACACATGAGGAAATCATTATTGGGGTCAGTGATCTTCAGCACGAGTGTGTGGGTCAGAAGGCATTTTAGTGACTGAAATATTTCTTCACATTCCGGTGTCCAAATGAATTCAACCCCCTTCTTCTGGAGGGCAGTGATTGGACAAACAATCTTGGAAAATCCTTTTATAAACCTCCTATAGTATCCTGTGAATCCCATAAAGGATCTGATATCTAAAACATCCTTTGGGGTAGGCCATTCCATGATAGATATGATCTTGTGAGGGTCTACTGCCAGCTCTTCTTTAGATATAACATGGCCCAAGTAATGTATTTTCTTCTGGAAAAAGTCACACTTTCTCAACTTAGCGTAGAGATGATGTTATCTTAGCACTTGAAGTACAAGTCTAAGATGTTATTCATGCTCCTCTCTATTCTTGGAGTATATTAAGATATCATCAATAAAAACCAATACAAATTTGTCTAGGAATTTGTTGAGTACATTTTTCATCAAGCACATAAAAGTGGTAGGGGCATTGGTTAATCCAAATGGCACTACCACAAAATTATAGTGGCCATATCTTGTCCTGAAGGTGGTTTTGTGGATGTCTTCATCCTTGATTCGGACTTGATGGTATCCAAATCTCAATTCAATCTTTGAGAAAATGGAAGCACCCCCTAATTGATCGAACAAGTCATCGATTCTTGGCAAGGGGTACTTGTTCTTTATGGTTGTCTTATTGAGTTTTCTATAATCTATGCACAGTCAGAGTGTATCATCTTTCTTCTTCACAAACAAAACTGGTGCTCCCCGTGGAGATACACTGAGCCAGATGTAGCCTTTGTCCATCATTTATTTTAGTTGTAGCTTTATCTCAACTATTTCGGGTGTACTTTTTATATAGGGTGTCCTAGACACTGGCACCGCTCATGGTGCAAGTTCTATCGAGAAGTCAATGTCTCTTCTCGGGGGTAAACCCGGTACGTCTTCTGGAAACACATATCTATACTCCCTTAATAGGGGGTGGTCCTCTAGGTTTTGTCTGGCATCCTCAACAGTCTCCAACACCTTTATTGTGTATAGAGGACATCCCTTTCTGCAATACTTCTTCATTTGAAGGGTTGGTATTCGTCTCACTGAGACAGGCTTCTAGATTCCCCTGAGGGTTATCTTTCCCCCTTATTCATTTATACATTCTAAGGTTTTATGGTCACAGTCTAACTTAGTTTTATATGAAACTAGCCAGTTCATGCCAATCAACAAGTCATAAGATCCTAGGGGAAGTATGGTAAGGGTAGCTTGGGTGGGCAATCCATCCATAATGAATTAGCAAGCTGGTATGACCTCCGCTACTTTTATTTTGGTGCTAGTGGCTAGTTGTACCAACCATGGCCTAACATGTCTATGTGGCTGCAATTTACACTTGTCAACATTTTGAGGGGCCACATAACTCAAATTAGAACCAGGGTCAATTAAAATAGAAACTAGATGGTTGGCGATCATACCTTCCATCTCCACCACTAAAGCTTGGTGGTTAGCTTTTTTATTATCCACTGCTGCATAAATTTGTGGCATACTCCTAGACACATCATTGACAGTGGTATCTTCTTGGATGTTGTAAACTCTCCTACTGTTTTGTTGTCTGTGCAGACAGTCCCTCAGAAGATGTTCTTCTCCACAACCCCAACATTTCAAGGGTTCCTTATTTGGGTTGTCGGTCTTTCCTGGGGTTGATACAAAAGGTTTATTTCCACTCTGGGAGGGGAAATTATGTTGGTGTACACTTCGAGTAGGAAGGCTCATCCTTGAATCCTTCCTATAGTTCTTAAATCTTGGAGATTTAAACCCCTTCTTCTTGAACCCCGAAATATTCTTCTGCTTCCAGTCCTCACGAGGTTTTGTCTGACGCTCGAACTGTTCATAACAATAACTTGCCTTCCAGATAGTGTCTTCTAAGGTCTTTGGTCTTCAAACTCAATCATGTTCTGGTAGTTCTGAGGTAACCCACTGATAAATCATTGCACTTTTACCTTTTCCTCCTTTATGTAGGGTACATACCTCAACAACTCAAGGAATTTACTAACATATTCTTCTATGGTGAGTTGTCCCAGCTTTAGTTCATAGAACTCTTTAGTCTTCTCGTCGAAATATTTTTCTGACTGATACTTCTTCTTGAAGTGTTTCTCAAACCGTTTCCAAGATAGGTCCTCTTCATGGATTCCTTTCACATTCTTAAGGTCTTCCCACCAAATGGAAGCCTTTCCATTCAGGTTGAATATGGTTATTCGAGCCTTCAAGTTTTCAGAGTAGTCATGGACTATGAGGTATTTCTTTAAACCAAGCAACCAAGCCTTTAGCCTCTTCCCCTTTCTTAATCTCTCCATCGAAATAGGGTGGTTTGGATTTCTTGAATTATTCAGGATCACGACTTTTGGAATGCCTTCGCTTATTTCCTTTCCTTTGAGAATGTGAGATAGTTTTTCTACTAGAATATCCCTCGGCGTTTCCAAATTCCTTTCTGGAGGACTCTCCCAACGAGTGTCACTTGCCTCCAGGTTGGGCCTTATTTGCGGTACTTCTCCTAGTGTGGTCACTTATGGATCCATGCTTTCGGATCTTAGGTGGACTTTGACTTCTCTTCACATGTCGTCGGTCCACATGACTGGTTGTGAGTGCATGTTGCATCTGCCTCTATATGTCAGATAAGCTCTGCAGCAAGACTGCATTAATTTTTGTTTGTTTTTCTTGCTCCTTTATCAATCTCTCATTGTCAGCCTTGCAACTCTGTAATTTATCCCTGAGGCTCCTTACAGTTTCAGCCAAATCCGAAGGGGTTTCACCGCCCTCCTTTCGTCAGATTCTTCGTCTCTATTGTGGGAGATATCCCTTGCTTCATATCACGTCACCATCCTTTAGACTTGAATTTTTCCCGTGATTTATTGACTGCTTGAGTGTTAAAAAAACATTTGTTGTTAGCCAACAGTCTATTAGTTTATGAACAATCTGCAGTTCAAATTTCTTAAATGCACACACACAGTAGAAAGTTACATTATTTTCCTTAATAACAGTTTAACCATACTCTTTAAGGAAGATGTGAGATAGGGTATCACTCTTAAAAGTACTCTAAATATGGTTTTTAAATGACTCGTCCATGAGCCCAAGCAGGTCGAGTGTTGTAACCATGATCTGATGCCAATTTGTAACACACCCATGGTGGGGCATCGAAATTTTGTTCTTCTTAAGAACTCAATACCTCCATGCGGGGTCTCAAATCTCATTCGTCTCATCCAGGGCTTTCTCCTCGCTATCCCCACACTCAGAACCGAACTTGAAACTGGTGTTTATGCCCCTCCCGAGTTCCTCGAATGTTCATTGGTCAAGGCCACTGGACCTCCACGTGGATCCAACTCCATAGGTCCTCACGCGCATTGGGACTTCGAACTTCGGATGATCCTAACTCACCTGACTATGACTCAAATAAAGTCCAAATTCGCGAACAGACACGGGTCAAATCAACGGTCCACACTCTGGTCACAACCAACGGCTGAGATTGACTTTGGGTTTCGGGCTTTGGGAGTCCCCAACTCAACTGACTAAGATTCCACCGAAGTTTGAACTTGCAGACAAACGCGATTCAAATCGACGGTCCACACTCTAGTCACAACCAACAACTGAGATTGGCTTCAGGTTTCGGGCTTCGGGAGTTCTCGACCCTGCCACTCTTCCACTCTATTGGATTACTTCCACTACAAAGCACGGGAGATGTCGACACCTGTACTTTCTAATGGAGGGCTTAGATGTACCCCAAGGTAGGCAATGCGCAGGAAACCGGTGGCACGTGGCTCATTAATATTGGTTCCACGTCAATAGGGATGATGTCATTGTACCTCGTCACCTTGGGTTGACCGTCTCCTACATCCCTCATATCTCACGGTTGAGATCCAGACACGTAGACCTATAGATCTACGAATCTGGTTATCTCAAGGTTTTGATGTTCGGGAGTATTGCTAAGCAAACTCCTCTTTCCCTCTGAAGTTCCAATCTCCGAAGTAGAGGGACTAGCGTCACGCGTCCCCGGTATAGCGACGGTGGGGAAAGGATCTGAAATATCTCGCGATCTACGCTATTGGGCCCTTTGTGGCTCCAGCCTTCAGGGCTTTGGGCCTCGGTTTATTTTGGCGAGATAGGACCACCCAACCACTTGGAAAACCACCTATCATCGGTCAATCTCTCGAAAGACCGAATATCTCGATCACCTTCAGCCTGCGTAATGCTAGTAAGGTCGGCCTTACTCCAAAGTCTTAGACTTCAGGAGTTACGAAGCTAAGAGAACATGGTTTCCTTAGGCTTAGCCCAAGGTTCCTAGGTATCGGTCATGTGGGTCCTTTCGAACGGATCTCTTCTGCTCGTCTCTAAACGAAGAAACCTTCTCTTTTCAAGGCTTCAACTTCGCTACCCCTCCTGATATTTACCATTACAGGGTTAAGGACTTGGGGTCCGACATTATGGTCGCACGACAAAGGGGTTTGGAAGAGGTATCCTCTTCGTACGGATGGTTTCAGTTCGACATGATATCTCCTATCTTGACCATCTTAACAACTTATGCCCCGAAAAGCCTCCGGATTTAAACTGGGCATGCAGTCTATCAGTGGGAAGTGTAAATTCACAAGGAGATGAAACCATATACATGGCATAGCCATTTCACATAGAAGACATTTATAAATGCACATATGCATAAGTCCAAGTAATCATCCATCACTCCAGTATAACAAATAAAGCAGGGAAAATACTTATCAGAACCAGACAATGTGAAGCGACTGCTGGAAGGGGTGCCCGTTTCCACCCAACCATAGTCTCAGTCACTCCAAACGAATTTACCGCTAGCCACCCCCAAGCTAGACCACGATGCTCTGCTACACAATATTTTTTGTTGGCTCAACAACAGTAGGGATGGAGGTTACTCTCCTCCTCCCGCAGGGTCTTGGTAATGCTTTACACGATACCAAGCAAGGAGGACCGGCCTCGTTTATCAGCTTGTATCATAACCTTCCCCCACCATTTCATATGACCAGAACGCTTATTTCCAATTCTTTCTTGAACCCGAGAGATTCACCTCTCATCTCTGCACTCTTCGCAGGTCTCCCCTCTTCCCACCACACCTTCCTTTCTCGCCTCTTTCCGCACGGTTGTGTGTGGCTCGAATCCCCAACCCACGGTCAAGTCTGGAAGCATTATAGATGGTCGTTATGCACCATCCCCTCATTAACTCTTGAGGAGGTCTTCCCACCTACCAGCCTGACTGTGATTCATTTCTGGGTCTGAGGATTGTTCTGGTCCTGAGCAATTAAATCCAGTAAGTATTGGTTTGGTGAAGGTTAAAGAAATCATCCCTAGTCCCCTTCACCATCTCTTTGTATAGCATTCATGATCTTTCTAAGTACACCCCCCTTCCAGTAGTCATGCAACGCTTATCCACTTTCTAGTAAATAACAAGATTTACATTCATTTACCTTTCATACAAAGGTCCATCGAATCAACATTCACACTTATGGAGTTTTCCATAGTCTCTTGGCCTATTATAGTTATATTTACAAGCTGGGGGAAACAGGTTGTTGCATCTCTCCATCGGAACAAGGGTTTGAAGCATGTTACGGGTTCAAACATTTTCAGCAATCACCAACCTCATTTTCATACTATCATAATCCATTTTTCGGGCCATACACTGTAAGCATCACAGTTGGTCCATAGGTACTACATGGATTTTTTTTTACTCTCAAATATTTGTTCATCGTTACAAGGAGAACCATACATAGATTCACTACATCCATACATAGATTCACTACATCTATACATGGATCCACTACATCCATTGGTATTCAACATTTTCAACAAATTTACAAGGTGTCCATGTAGCCCACGAAGGTTCCACAACCTCTACAACAACGCATGTTGCTCTACAAACCATTGGCATCATTTGTGGCCCTCTACACTCAGACAACTTCAAATATGTGATGCAACCTATGCACAACATTTTAGAGTCTCTACAATATCTCATTAGAAATATCTCTTCAATATATCAAATGGGTATTTCGCGAAATCTCATTTGGCTTCCTGGTTTGAGAGATATCATTGATTGAATCTCAGCATGTATATGACCTAAGGAGGTCGTGCATACAACCATCTTCAACTGTACTTTTCTCCCTACTCACAAAAATTCAGAAGGAGTTCCACATATGGATGGAAATATCTCTTCAATATATCAAATGGGTATTTCTCATAATCTCATTTAGCTTCCTGGTTTGAGAGATATCATCGATTGAATATCAACACGTATTTGACCCAAGGAGGTCGTGCGTACCACCTTATTCAAAGGTATTTTTCTCTCTGCTCGGAAAACCACAGAAGGAGTACCACATATGGCTGAAAATATACCTTCAATATCTCAAATGGGTATTTCATAGAATTTCATTTTTTTGTCTAGATTATGAGATATATTTGTTTGAAGAAGCACATGTCTATAACCAGCGTGGTCGTGCACCCTTCAAATTCGGCCTGATTTTTCTTACTCTATGGGCCACCTCAGAACAAGTTCCATATACCGATGGAAATATCTCTTCAGTAGATAAAATGGGTCTTCAACGAGATTGGATTTCGTCATCTATTGCAGAAGTTATGAATATATTTGCAGAAGGATGTTCACAGCCCCCAAAGTCACGATTTTTCCATATTATTTTTTAAATTTTGGGATTTTATTAAAATTTCTTTATTTTTCTACCCATGTACAATGCCATTGTCAACTAGATTATGGGTCAACCACAAACCCACGGTTATGGGTCAACCACACAAAACCCTTCTCTTCATTGGGTATTTTCACATTGTAATAATAATGGTACGATAATGGGGTTTCTCTTTTTAGCATGGGTGAAATGATGGAGACCATCATTTTCTAAGTGGGGAGGAATGATCTCAATTTTAGGGGGTATATGGTCTAAATCCAGATGCAAAAATCATAAAGCAATAAATCTAATAGATTGTCCATGTGGATCAAGGAGATGTCCACCTCCTCATTAATTAATTGGGCTAACAGGTTGCCCATATGGATCAAAGAGAGTCTCACCTCTCCATTATTGTATTGGGTTTTATTTTCCACTACTTAGTTAGTTGGGTAGATAGATCTATTATTATAATAATAGAGACACATTTAATGAGCTCTTTCCATTATTGTATTGAGTTTTATTTTCCACTACTTAGTTAGATGGGTAGTTAGATCGATTATACTAATAATAAAGACTCATTTAATGAGCTCTTTTTTACTTTGTCCAATGGACCATTTTGTAATGCTATATAAAGGCCCAACAAGCCTTCTCATAATATCAAGTTACTCATTTTGGCTTCTCTCATATTTTCTATTGTTCATTGTGATATTAATTAGCTCTCAGTGATTTACTAGTAATTAGTTTTAGAGGTGAGGCTCTTCTTTGAGCCTCACCTCCCAAGTATTTCATTTACATGTTTTTTTAGTTCATGCTTATTTTCATGCAATATTGTCACGTCTAAGATCCTCCTCTCTCGCCATTCAATCCATACAGATATCAGCCCCCGAGATTCGGATCACTGATAGAATTGTTTACTTTTCGGTGTTGGCTATGCTTGAGAACTTTCAGGTTGTTAAGAGCTCCAAAAAAAGACTTATCAAACCACATGTATTAGCGATGGATATGCCTATTGTATGGTTTGATGAAGTGTCTCAGCGTGTGAATTTGAAGTGTGGAGCTGGTGGAATGATTAAAATAATTGGGTCGATCAGTTACAAGTGGATGTTCAACTGTGGTGTTGGCACAAATACTCATGGCGAACTATTGGGAGTTTGGGCTCTTCATTGATGGCATTCAGATTACATATTTATCATTTGCAGGTTGTGGGGAATTCAAAGATCATCATTGATTGGTTGAATCATCAAAGTGACATTCATGTGACATATTTTCACTTTTGGAAGGAACGGATTCAGAACCTGATTTTGGAATCTTCTTATATTAATTTCAGCCATATATAGAGAGAATTCAATCAGGATGTGGATATGATATCAAAGAAGGCGTTGGATCTTATGGAAGGTAGAATTTTCTATTATCAGATAGTGGAAGGTGCCTTAGGCCCTGAAAGGCACTTAGACATTTTCTAATCTTCTTTATTTTGTGTTTGGTGTTTAGATGTTGTTCATGCTTTTGGTGCATGTAAGTTGTAAGGTGACAATAATTTGGGGGACTTCTTGATTTTGTTGGGAAACTGTTGAATTTGATTGTTGTTGTGTACTGAAGATAATTTTTTATATTTATTATAATAGAAAGGACATTTTTCATGGTGAAAAAAAAAACTAGTTTTATATCAAAAAGGGAGATGCCACCTCTCTTTTGTGAAGGGTTTCAAGTGTTTCAATGTTTTCTACCAAACGCCCCTTTGGAAAGAAAAAAAATCATCCGAAGTTTTCATCTCGCATTCTTGGAAACCATGGTGAAGGTATTTGGTAATTGTACCAAGCGCTAACTAGAAGTAATGCTCGCAACAAGTCAAGTTAAACAAGTGAAATTAGCAGCAAAGTTGCTTATACCTACCTCTTAAAAATATTTAAACTTAATAGTTGTAGGAAGAATCTTTTTTATAATATTGATTATAACTTAATGCATTTTAAAAACTAAAGTTGAGCTAATACATGCATTGATATACATACTAGTCATAGTATATGATTAAATATCTAATATAGAAAAAGTACATCTACTCAATTTTTCCTTAGGTCTCTGTTGTTGAGATGGAGCTCTGAAGAAACCGCAAGCTAGGGTTTGATAGTCACGGTCTCAACAACGTTTAGAATGGTTACCAAAGGAGACGGTACTGGAACCCCCTCATACAAGCAGGTAGTGGTGGACAGAGGGAAAGGCCCATGAGGTGTTGGTTTCAAAGAACCGCTGACAAGCACCTCAGGATCAGGATCGAGAAAGAACCAGGAGAGAAACCAGGAAAAAAGGGATTGAGTGGGGGAGGAATCCAGAGAAGCCCAAAAGGATGCGCAGGAACCAACGAACCCCAGTGGGGAAAATGGGTGAAACCCATGTAAACCTAAAACAACAATGATACCCAGGGTTATACTGGAAGACCCACAAACTCAACTTTATCGGGACCAGATGAAGATGCATGCACTAATTTGCAAATTCATGGGGTTGTGGCCCACAGAAAGAACATTGCACAATTGGATAAAATTTCAATGGAAACCAAGTGGAGACGTGGAACTCCATCTGGGCTCGAAAGGGTTCTTCACAACAGTCTTTATGAACCTAAAGGACGGAGATAAAGTCTTTGAGGGGGGGGAATACTTCCACGCCTCAGCAAGGTTGTACATGTAGTCGTGGAAGGAAAACTTCTCCCCAGAGAAAGAAACCTTTAAAAATTTCCCAGTCTTGCTGAGATTTTACTCCATATCGCTAGACTATTGGTTGTCATCCACCTTCTAATCAATTGAGAACAAGATGGAAAAATACGTTAAGACATCGGAAGAAACCCTAAAAGGGAGATACACATCATATGCAAGGATCCGCATAGATATGGATGTGTTAGGGGCGCTCCCTGAAGCCATAAGCCTGAAATTCAGGGATGAGGAATGGATACAAAGCATCGACTACAAGCAGATCCCATTTAGATGCATAAGATTCCATGAACATGGACACCTAATCAGAGAATGTCCGCTCAATAAAAAACAAGAAACAGAAAACACCAAAACACAGCAGGATGAGGACGGGTTTGTAAAACCGAACCACAGAAACAAAGAAACCAAGAAACCAAGAAAATCCCCAACAGGAAGCAACCCAGAAACTAAGACTAGACCAGAACGATGGGACAATGCTAACCAAGGGGAAGAAGGAGAAAAGAAAAAGACAAAAGTTAGAGAAACTAGGGAACAAGCAACTCATGAGAACACAAATATTCCAAGCAATAAGAGGGAACAGGGAGGTAGCGCAAGTCATACGGAAAGAGGAAATGAAGACGCCAACACCCCAATGCAGGAGGTAGGCAGAGAGTCGAAGATGACACCAAGAGAGGTAGGCACGGAAGATAAAGACCTCAGAGACATTATGTGATCCAAAAATGAAGGTATCATTGATAAATTGCAAGTTAGTTTAATGTACTTTATGCATCGGATCGATAAGAATGTGAAATACATAACTTATTATCTTGTTTGTGGAATATCAAAACTGACTTTTACTTGATGCTTATGATTGATTAAATAGATCAACCATTAATAATCATGTTGCAAATTAAGAGAAAAGAACGGCAAAACAGAAAGAGAAATAGAGACAAGGACTTGATAACGGAGTTCACCAATCGTTGGCTACGTCTCTGGGCCCGCTTCCAAGTGGAGGACCTCTTTATTGCTCTTTAAAATGCTCAAAGTTCTCTTACAATTGCTCTTTGTTGTTATATAACATGCTTCAGATATGTCGTGCAAGACCTCCTTGCTCAGATTCAAGCATGCTCCATCAAATTCCTTTCAAAAACATGGCAAAAATGCCCCTCAAAACATGAGAAAAGGCCAAAATTTACAAACTGCCCCTTCAAAACCCTGCATCAAAAATTCTCCCCAAAGCTTCAAAAAGCCTGTTTTTTATAGTTTTCAGGCTCAGATGAGGAAGCCCAACTTCCCCTGAACATTTGGCCTCTTTCTAGAATCAAATTACCCTCCAAATGGCCAAGATATCCTTAAAAACCCACTTTATGGTCATAATATCAGGCCAAATAATTAAAAATTACAAAAAACAGGCTTAAAAACCCACTTTTACATAATTTTTCATAGTATAGCCCCCAAGGTTGGGCGCGCGCCCCCAATACTCGGTCATATGTACTTAATGTGGCCAAGCGCTAGCCCAAAGGGCTAAGCGTTGGCCCATACTTGCGCTAGCTCCTGGATTTGGGGCGGTATGCATGGGACATCATCCTAGAATGGTTCACGCTCTAAGGGATAGGCCACTCGAACGGTGCTTGTGGTTATATGGATGCGCCGAGGTCCAAGGGCTAGGCCCTATCCAAACTCTCGTGCTTGTTTGTTATGCATAGGCGCCCGTGCCCTTGGTTTTATGGCGTGACAATAGACCACGGACTGGGGCTTAGCCCTAGGCCCCCCTTCCGCGCCATATTACAATATGCAATTTTAAATAATTATATTGTGGCTTGTATAAACAAGGCACATACATGGCATGTTGGTGTTAGGGCTCTCCTCAAGGCGGTTGGCTTGGTTGGTTGGTCGTGGGTTCAAAACCCATGGACCCCAAACTTATTTTTGGAACTTGCCATTTGACTGCTAACTAGGTGCCACATGGATGCCCATGCCTGGGCCACGTGGCACCACCACATTTGCCCAAATCTTCGCCACTTGTCCACACTGCATTGGTCCAAGTCTGCCACATCTACCCAGTCACAGGTCGCCACTTGTCCAACATCTACTTCTGCCACATCAGCATCATTAAATAGCTTTGGTGATGTCATGTTGACGTCAGCATTGACTTTTTTGCCGATTGACCCTTTAACTTTTTCGTTGTTTGAGAAAAAGGTCAGAGTGCAATAACTCTCACATATAGAGCCCGTTTGAGAAAGTAAATATATGGCCGGAATCCCCGCAACGAGCCGGTCGCAATGGAATTTGTTTCACTCAATTCCAAGAACTTTGATTTTTGAGCATTTTCTGAGCCTTGGGAGCCTCCTGGATCATTATGGAAAGGGAAGGAATAGATCTCCTGAACATATTGGAGCAATGGAAGAAGTAGGGAGTAGACAATGTGCTAGCTGAGAAACTAGATAGAATCCAATACCTTTTCCTTCTAAGAGAGGAAGAAAAATCCAGAGGGATCAAGCGCACCACGACGAGATAGGAAACCTGGGAATCAAAGTAGGCGAGGGACAACCACAGCAGTCACCCAAGTAGACGAGGCGGAAGAAAGATAGGAAATCAAACAACATCGCCCTACATGAACTAGGATCCCTACTGATCAATTCAGGTAAGATCAAAAAGCTCTTTCCCAACTCCCCCCCACATGTTTAAATGAAGATTATAACATGGAATATAAGAGGCCTAAACATCCCACGAAAGAAAAGAATCCTTAAAAACAGACTAAGGAAAGAACAACCTAACCTCTATTTAATTCAAGAGACAAAATTCACTGTAGACAGAAGGGATTAAGTACAAGTGTTGGTTGTTGAAGGCCAACAGATGGCAGGAGGTATACTCACCTTATGGAACCCACAATCGCTGAACCTACTTGCAGTCGAAGCAACAAGACACACACTTTCGGTTTACATGCAAATTACAGGTAACACTGAGTTGATTCTATGCACAAATGTGTATGGCCCCCAGAAGTTGGAGGAAAAAAGGAGAATGCTCCTAGACCTAGAAGACCTAAAGGCCCAATCCCACAGCCTCCACTGGATCTTGGCAGGGGATTTCAACATCATCACGACACTGGCAGAGAAAAAATGGGGCACCATGAGATTGGATAGAGATGTTGAGGAATTTTCAGCTTTCATTAAAACAATGGAGATGGTGGACATCAGAACCAGCAATGGCCAGTTCACCTGGAATAACAAACGAATTAAACACTACCAAGTAGCTACAAGGCTAGATAGATTCCTGGTATCAGAGTCCATTATTCTATAGGGACTAACCTTAGATTGCAGCATCCTTCCATGAGGGGGTTCATACCATTGGCCAGTTCAATTGGAAGGAAACTTCCAAACCACTCCGAAGAACATACCTTTTAGGTTTGAGAAGTTTTGGATTGAACATCCCACCTTCAAGGAGAACATCAAACAATGGTGGTGGGAGGAATTGTTGGATCAAGGGACAAGGATGTTCAAACTTTATAAGAGACTCAAGTACATCAAACACAAAATCAAGGAGTGGAACAAGGAAATCTTTGGAAACACAAACCAAGAAAATAAAAATATCGAGGAAAGAATGAGGATACTCCAGGAACTTGGCATAGATGAGGGTTATAGAGAGGATCGGAAAAGAGAAGACATCCAAATGATCTAGGACTGGGAAGCAAGATTCCAGCAGGAAGAAAATTTGTGGCGCCAAAAGTCCAGAATCATGTGGCTAAAGGAAGGGGAGCAGAATACCAAGTTTTTTCATAGAATAACCATTGCAAGAAGAACCAACAAAAAAATCTTGAAAATTAGGGATCAGGATGGGATCGAAAGAGTATCCCACAAGGAAATTGAAAATACATTGGTCAATCACTTCAAGGGGATAGCCCAGGAACCCAATCAAGACAGATCAGAGGCCATACAAAGCATAACTCAGCACATTCCCAGGGTGGTCACCGAGGAACAAAATATCAATCTAAACAAACCCATAACAAAGGAGGAAATCAACCAAGTGGTCCAAGAGATGCCCAATGGAAAGGCCCCGGGTCCAAATGGTTTCAGAGTGGAATTTTTCAAAGCCTATTGGGAAGTGGTAAAAAAAGATGTTTGTGGGGTGGTGGAAGACTCCAAACACTCGGCCTCCATCTTGAAAGTGTTAAATGCCACAATGATCATGCTAATCCCCAAAGAAAATGAAACAACGACCCCAGATCGTTATAGGCATATAACATTATGCAACGTAGTGTACAAGATAATCTCCAAAGTCATAGCCAATCGCTTGAAACCTCTCCTACCCACATTGATTTCACAAGAACAGGTTGGTTTCGAAAGAAGACAAATACTGGACAATATCATCCATGCCCATGAGCTTATACACACGCTGAAAAGCCAAAGGAGAGGGGGGATGATAATCCAACTTGACCTGGTGAAGGCTTACGACAAAAGTAGTTGGCATTATATGGCCAAGACGCTGGAAGCCTTTGGGTTTGAACAACACTGGATCAACTGGATTTTCAATCTAGTCTCAATGACAAGCTACTCTCTGATACTCAATGGAGCCCCAGTAAAACCCTTATGGCCTTCAAGAGGCATTAGACAAGGAGACCCGCTATCCCCCTTCCTGTTCATTCTGATGATGGAAGAGCTCAACAGAAGCATAAAAATCCAAACTGCAGCAGGAGAACTAAGAGGCATCAAACCTTTCAAAAATTGTCCAACCTCCACACACCAACAGTTCGTTGATGACACCCTACTCCATGGCACACCCACGGTCAAGGAAGCAAAAACCTACAAAATAATCTTAGAAGACTTTGGGGAAGCCTCCGGAGCAGAGATCAACCACTCCAAATCCATGATCTACTTCTTTAAAACTAATCCTGCAATTCAAAGAAACATGGCCAACATTATGGGGTTTAAGCGCAAAACACTCCCAAGGAAATACTTGGGAATCCCCTTGACGGACAAATCATGCAAGATGGCAACGTGGGAAGGAGTGATCAACAAACTGCAGGAGAGGGTAAAAAATTGGACTTACAGAGCCCTCAACTTGGCAGGGAGACTTAACCTCACCAAAGTGGTTCTACAAGCAATTATTTTGTATATGATGTCAGTGTTTCCAACTCCCAAAGGAATACTACAAAAGATAAGAGCCATTCAAAGAGAGTTCCTATAGCAAGGTGTGAAAAAAAAAAAAAAATGGGCCCTAGTAGCCTGGGAGAAGGTATGCAAACCAAAAGACAAAGGAGGCTAGGGGTTACAAGACCCACGGGTAACAAATGAAGCCTATAGGGCAAAACGTTGGTGGACATGGGTCAAGGACAACTCAGTACCATGGACAAACCTCTGGAAGGCCAAGTATGCCCAAAACATCAACGATCAATATCGAATCTGTTTCATGGGCACAAGGGAGGGATCAACTATATGGAATCTAGCCTGGAGCAACAAGAACAGGATCCATAAACATAGCTTCTAGGAAGTCAGGAATGGTCAAACAACCAGATTCTGGGAGGACACGTGGCAATAGGAACCCAGAATGGAAAATCCGGACAGGGAGGAGCTACAACAGGAAATGACAGCACAAGGTAAAACAAAAATCCATCACTACTGGAAGTAAAGAATTGATAGTGACAGATGGATCACCTAGGATAAACTCAACCAACAAAATAGAGACCGTATCGCAACCCTAACGAAAGAGGTGGAAGAGGAACCGAGGAAAAGGAAAATTGCAGTCTCGGAGGACGAGGACCAATTAAGGTGGGGAAGGGAAAATGGTGGGGAATTCAACTTAAAAGAAGCACGGCATTACATCGCGGACCAGGATCAAGAGGACCTGACGCAACAGTGGGGAAAGATTTGGCGCAACCCCCAATGGCCAAAAATCAAACTGTTCGAATGGTCAGTCCTCCACAAATGAATTCTAACCTGGGAAAATATCAAGAAAAGGGGTTATATAGGTCCATCTCGCTGCCACCTCTGCCAAGATGAGGAAACAACCAATCACCCCCTCGATGAGTGCAGTTAAACAGTAGAGCTTTAGGATCGGACAACCGACATCTATCGCCAATCCAATAGGATCTAGGCCAATATCAATGCAACCATCAACAATTGGAATGAGAGTTACAGGGAAAATGAAATGGTGAACCTCTGTTGGAAACTAACGTCGGGGATGATCATCTAAGCAATATGGAAACAAAGGAACTGACCCATCTTTAGGAATGAAAGCTCAAGGAGGCAATAATCTCACAAATACAAGAAACTGTGCAGAGCCACAATTGCAAGAAGGAAAACATGCAACTCAC
>ML791578.1:416086-429597 GCA_009831015.1 Picea engelmannii | reverse complement strand
TGGTTTAGAAGAATGATTGTTATTCTATTTAGTAAGATTTAATTCTCTTAAATAAATGATATATTATATTTATAATAAGTATAATGTTTACAAGCCCCGGATGGGGTGACACGTAGATTAGAGGCCACAGGTGGATATGCACTAGGCCATGGCATAAATGCCATCAACCGCCACCCACGAGCCAGTCTTTACCATGAAGGACGACCATAGATGCAGGGGCAGGACGGAGGGACCTCTCCCTCGCGTGAGCATTTACAATCGCAGTGTTTACGGGGTGGCAAAGGCTAAAGGTGGGAGGATGACTTCGGCTCTCGTTTATTCGGTTTTTACCTCGGCTCCGAGCTCTGTCTGGATACTCTGGAGCAGCCCAATTCTATTTGCGTCTGGTATATACAGTGACGTCCCAGTGCAGTTCTGCATTCTGTATTTTACCCGGGGGTTCGGGAGCGATCAAGCATCTCCGGTGTACTTCTCTCCGACCGCCTCAAGACAGAACACGCTCAATCTGCAATTGCCCAGCTCCTTTCTCATGGCAAGAAAGCGAGGAACACCCCGCCGTGGCGCAACATGGGTGGCTCAAAAGGAGCAGAGGCGCCGCAAGGATCAGTTGGAGCGGGCCTTAGCTCTCGCGACGTCCATTCTAAGGCAGAGAGCCAGGGCTGAACGAATGGAGCATCGTGCCACCATCGCTGAGCCGAGTGTTGGTTGTAGCAGTGATCTTAGAGGAATGGCACCGGGAGCCCTGCAGAATACCGATTCGAAGGAGGAGTTTCCCCCTTGCATTATCATGGAAGACCCGTCCCTGGC
Organism: Picea engelmannii; assembly: GCA_009831015.1. NCBI lineage: Eukaryota > Viridiplantae > Streptophyta > Pinopsida > Pinales > Pinaceae > Picea > Picea engelmannii. The sequence continues at coordinate 428,790 of ML791578.1, read as the reverse complement.
AATATCAATGGAAGACCCGTCTATTTGCGAGAAGACTCATGTGGCGACCCATCTGGAAGCCTGCAAGATCACTCCGACACTGTTAGAGGATACACCAGGCTGTATTGTGGAGGAAGTTCCCTGGCCTGGTGACGAATCTTGCAGCTGCCTTGGTGCACAGGCGTTCGGTGAAGGCTCGAAGGGTGCGACGGCTGTGGTGGAGCAGATGGCGTTCAACGGGAGCTCCGAGGCGACGATGGACGGGGGTGGCAGCTTGCATGGCTCAATCATTAAGGACGAACACATGGCTCTTCTGTTTGACCTTCGTGGGCACCTGTCGGATCTGGAACATCGGGCTCTCCTCATGAGCCAACGCATGGATATGCTATTTGACGCGCTATCCAATGAGCCCGTCAAGCGGAGATGTCCCCTGTGTGCACAAGCTTTTCCCATCCTGGCAGGGACCACACGGCAGAATTGCGGGGATGAAAGGTCACCAGGAACCTAGGTTTCTTATGCTATTTCAGTTTCTAGTTTTATATGTCTATTTGGTTCCTAGCTTTATTACTTCACTGTTTTACATGTATTTAGACATTTTGCATATGTCCTGGTTTCCTACGGGCAGGACAGATGCTACTCTGCTTTTAAGATTTTCATGCTATTGCCACTTGCCCTTTATATATGCTGGTTTCCGATAAATCGGCAGCATTTTGGGTGGTTTCAGATACACACTTTCTATACTCTGTAAAAGTTTTGGTTTTCTAATATAGCAGGTTCTACTTTTTATTAAAAAAAAAAAAAAAAAGTATAATGTTTACAATAAAAACAAAAAAGTTGACAATTATATCAATTTTTTTTAAATTTATTTATTTATTATTATTATTTATATTTCATAATTTTATGTAAAACCAAATAAAATTAATTATTTCACAGATTTAAACAAATCACAAAATGAAAATCTATATTTCAATTTTTAAAATATTAAATTTAATACTTAAATTGATAAAACTTTATAAAAAAATTTGAAGTCATGTGAAATTAATTAGAAGTTGACTTGGAAAACGATTACAATATACTTGCCTTCGGCAGGTATAATAACACTTTGCAGAACAGTTGTTCCACTTTGTAGTTTGCACACATAGTACAGGCGTGTTTGTTTCGAGAATTGGATGATATGGATAGTTAGAAAATAGTATACGATGAGAAATTTATTTCTAAGAGGTATAATTTATAATAATGCTTATGTTTTGTTGGATCATCAAAAATTCAGCGAGTTGTTCTTATCATTGTTCTAGATAAGAGTATAAAGGTTTTGGTTGGTATTTCCATTGTATGGAGCGGTAATTTTTTTATCCTGTGGGAGAGTATTTCTATGTTTTTTTTTTATAGATAATTATGAAATTAGTATTTCTATGTTTTTATAGATAATTATGAAATTAATTGCTACTTCGTATATCCAACTATAACCAGATTGATAAAAAAAAAGTTACAATTTCAAAACTATATATCTATTTCTTAGCTTAAAGCCAATCTCTTTATCAAACAAGGTATAATCTGCTATGTTCCACTGAACCTCGTGGTAACACCTAATCACGGAAACAATATTAAAATATTAACTTTAGTTAAGTATGTTTATAATTAATAAAATAATAAATAATTAAGTATGTTCATAATTAATAAAATAATAAATAAAAATATTTTAAATTTTAATTATTATATTTATTTAATATATAAAATAATTAATAAAAGTATATGATAAGATGTGATATGTGTACAAATAAGTATTGATGGCCAACTAGAAGATAAGTCAGAAATAGGATAGGAATGTAGGGCTCTGGCACTGCGGAGTGACAAAACGGGTAGAATGGCGGACCTGAGAGCAACATACTGAAGGACATGAGAACAGTTTGATAGATGGAGAACCACACACTGGTGGTCATGAGCACATTCTTATCGGACTTGAGCGTGAAATGGTGACATGTGAGAATTACTTTAACAAAAACTTTGCAGATTCTTTGGAGGACTCGACTGACTTGACCTACTCCATAACATATATGGACCCACTAGTTCCTTCCGGATTGCTGTATTAAGTTTCGAATACGTTATTTAGTTTGAAGGAGAACTTGGTGCTATATGCTTATGTCCCTGAAAGCAACATACTATTGAACACCAAAACAATTTGACAACACGAGAACTACTCAGTTTTTCGGTCCTGAGTGTGAAATGGAGAACCTGAGAGCAACACTTTGGCATACAACTTCTTACTAGACCCACTACTTGACAAGCTTGGTCCCACTTGTCCCTTTAGAGTCTGTGCTTTGTGTACCCACTACCAGCCAAATAGTTTTGGAGGATAAGTTGGAGTTATTTGTTTCTTCGTACTGCCCAACTCAGTGGAGATACATTTATGTGCACTACCCATTACAGTGGAGGTATGACTTTTCCTACTATAGAGAAAGATATTGAGGCCTTAATGGTAGAAGATGATGAGTTGGGTTGGCAACAGGCGGGACTATTCTCTACTATCAATGCACTTGGTGGACCTCAGGACCCATCAACTCCTTCAACTACTCATCGGTTGGCACAGTTAGACTTTTCTTCAACTTTATTGACAAATGAAGCTTCCATTCCTCCTAGTCAGAGATCAGGGGTTACCTTACACTCTGTTCCACCTTCTACTGACTCTGTCTTCCATCAGAATCTCCTCTCCACTACTCCTCCACAAGTCTTGAGACCAAAGGAGAGTATTACTAACCAACCACAACGAGCGAGAGCTTTTAGTAAACCACCTTCTTCAGGCATCGGAAGAAAAGTCTGGAAACCAAATAAAAAGATTAGGAAGATGGTTCTAGGTCCTGACGTTGGTTTAGAGGAAGCTTGCAGGTTTTCTCTCTGTGGGCTGGTTGGAAGGTATGCATACGCCTATCTGAGTAAACTTGACATAAAGGTCTGGGTTATTAAGCATTGGCTTCCACTGTTGGGTTATGCTCCGGAAATTGTCCCTCTTACAAAAGGGTGGTGGGGTTTCATTTGTAATAACCCAGAAGATGTGGGTCGTTTACTGGAAAAATCGTGGATCAACGGAGGAAGTAGCTTACTTCTGAAGAGGTGGAGAGTGGCTTTTGACCCAGTGACAGAACACTTCCAGTTTGTCATTGGGTACTTCTTCCAGGGCTCCCCATCCATTTGTGGAATATTGGTGCATTAAGAGCGATTGGAGAGGCCTTGGGGAAGTTCATTGTAGTGGACCCATCTTCCCTGGAAAACTCATCCAGAAAAATGGGCAGGGTATTGGTGGAAATGGATATTCATGGTGGGTTACCTGAAGTGTTGGACATTGAATGGAGAGGGAGACATATTATCCAGAAACTTGATTATATTGGGATCTCGTTTCACTGCAGCCGTTGTAGAGAAACGGGACACCTTCGTCGTGATTATACAAGATTGGATCTCGAAGAAACTTCGGAGGACACTCTCCTACAAAGAGAATCCCTAGAACTTGACACTGAAGTGGACTCTTTTGGTTTAGGTTTCCCCTTGGAACCTGTTGCAGACTCACAACTGGATTCTTCGACACTCACAGGTAAGCTTCAAAAACATCGCCCAAATCTCTTCTTTTCACTGTCACTCTAAGAAACAAATGCATTGGAAAACTCTCAGTGGCTACTTCTTTCTACTTCAACATCGACTGGTCTGCTCCCTAGAGGGTTGGGTAACAAGAATCACCCCTTGCTGACCACACAAAGGGCCCCTGACCATGCTTTGAAAAACTCTCTATTCCACTTTGAACACCTTGTTTCTCCTTGTTCCCCTTCTTTGGAGACCCCACTAGAGACCTCCTTTCCCTTTCCCACTCTGTCTGAGGTTATTAATTCATTGGGGGTGGGTCGTGGCCTCCCTAACCTAACTAGTTTTCCCCCTCCCTCTTCTCACAAGTCGCGACCTTCTTTCTCTAGTAGCACACACTTGGCATTTCCCCTATCTGATCCTTCTTCGTCGAGCCCTTCAGAATATCCTTTACATTCCGGCTATAGAGAAGAGGAGGTAGATGAGCCTTCTCTTAGAGTTGTCCTAAAATCACTAATGCCTCACTCTCAAGAACCTACCACTGTCATTAAACTACCTATTTTTTCTGGGAAAGTCGTCATAAATCTTGTTGAGGGATCGGAGGCATCGACGTCCAGGGGTCCTTCACTTGGTATTGGCAAAGAATTTGCTTGGTCTCGGGGCTTGAGAATTGAACACTCACCTATAAAGACCATAAGCTCTCGAAAAAAGCAGACGGCCTTAGCTTCTCAAACTGACTTACGTTTTACTCCTTCCACAGACTGTGGGCCTCTTAGATCATATAAATCCCTGGAGAGAACTAAATGATGTTGCTGCTCTCATTGAACATTCGAGGGATCAGAGGCCCTCTCAAAGTGGCCTCACTTAGGAAGCTTCTGGATAAGTATCAGCCATGGATTATTTTTCTGCAAGAGACTTTAGTTCTGACACTGAAAGCTAGAGATTTCCTCCTTACTCTTCGATTGAATTGGTATTCTAGTGCAGTAAATGCATTAGGTACTTTAGGGGGTCTGTTGGTCGCCTGGGATCCTGTTTAATTTGAGTTAACTCCCTTTATTACCAATGCTGGTATTCTTTTAACATGTAATCTCTATTGTGATAATTGGGACCTTGCTCTATTGAATATTTACGACCCCTACACAAACAAGAGATCCTTCTGGCAGTCAGTAGCAGACGAAGGCATATTGACAACTAAGAACCGCATCATTGTAGGGGACTTAAATTTTGTTTTATCTCTAGATGAAGTATGGGGGGGGAATTATTGTGGTAGACTGACGGAAGAGTTTTTCAGAGACATCTTCTGGTCAAATTTTCTAACTGATATTAAACCTGCAAAACTAGTTCCTACTTGGAGGAACGGTAGATCTGGAACTGATGTGGTGGAAAGGAGACTAGACAGATGCTATGTTTCCAAAGACTTACTAACTGAAGCTAGATTATACATATCTTGGGTCAATTTCCCCTATATTTCCGACCACGCCCCCATATTTCTCCAGTTAGATTTTTTACCGTTACACAGGGCATACTCATTCAAGCTAAACTCTCATTGGTTAAAGGAACAGGATTTCACAAACTTGGTCATAAAGTTATGGAAGGACCCAACATTTCGTTCTGAAAGGAGCAGCCAAAAATGTTTGGTCTGGAGCTAGATTATACATATCTTGGGTCAATTTCCCCTATATTTCCGACCACGCCCCCATATTTCTCCAGTTGGATTTTTTACCATTACACAGGGCATACTCATTCAAGCTAAACTCTCATTGGTTAAAGGAACAGGATTTCACAGACTTGGTCATAAAGTTATGGAAGGACCCAACATTTCGTTCTGAAAGGAGCAGCCAAAAATGTTTGGTCTGGAAATTATTTGTTTTGAAGTCACTTGCCAAACGATGGTATAAAGAAAGAAAACAAAGAAAATTGGCAAAATTAGAGACTTTGGAAACCGAGATCAGGGCTTCGATTTGGTGCTTGGTGGACGATCCAACAAATATTGAAGAAGGTGGACTGCTCAAACTTTGAGAATTTGAAAGGAACGAGTTACTTAGAGGACAAGAAGAACTCTGGAGGCTCCATAGCAGAGCCATTTGGATCTCTAGTGGGGATAGAAATACAAAAAAAAATCATAGAGTGGCTAGTAACAACAGATCCAGAAAACATATTTGGGAAATTTCTGATGATAATGGACAGATTTATAAAGATCAGGAAACCATCAAAGCGGCAGCCTCCCAACATTTTAAAACTTTCTATAAATCTAGGGTTGAAATAAATATAATTGAACAAGTCCAGCTAGTGGATTTTAACCCTCAGATGGTCTGGGAGGAAGAGTCAATTACATTATTTAAATTGGTGAATTGAAACAAGTACTTTTCCATTTCAAAAAGGAGAAGAGCCTTGGACCGGATGGCTAGTCCTCAGAATTCTTCATTTTCTTCTTTGATATTGTTGGTGAGGACCTCCTTGACATGGTGGAGGAATCAAGGAGATATGGGGTTGTGGAGAACAGTTTAAATTCTACTTTCATCACACTGATTCTGAAGGCCAACAAACCAATTACCTTTGATGATTACCGACAGATTTCTCTCTGCAATTTGTGCTATAAAATCATATCGAAGATCATAGCAAACCAAATCAAGCTTGTTCTTTCTAAATTCCTCTCACTAGAACAACTGGGGTTTCTTCAAGGAAGGATGATTCAGGATGCAGTTGGCTCAGCCCATGAAAACATTGACAGTATTAAAAAGAAAAATTTGAAATCTATGGTCTTAAAACTGGATTTAAAGAAGGCTTTTCACTGCGTTGATTGGCAATTCCTAAGACTGGTATTGATAAAAGCGGGGTTTGGGATACAGATGGATAACTGGATTATGTCTTGTGTAACTTCACCAACATATTCAGTTTTCATAAATGGTGAGGCTACAGATTTTTTTAGAAGTGGCAGGGGATTGGGCCAAGGCTGCCCGCTTTCGCCATTACTCTTTATTCTTACCATGGAGGGACTCAGCTTAATTCTAAAGAAATCCATCAGGGAAGGTAAGGTTACAGGTATCAAGGTTTCTCGCCTACAAAAAAATTTACATCTGTTATTTGTTGATGATATTATCATTATGACTAAAGATAATTTTCAAGAATGGTGGGAAATTGACAAATTGATCAACCTCTTTTGTAAAGCTTCTAGATTACTGGTAAACAAAAAATATATATATAGTACACTATGCAAGACTTTCGGCAACGGAACTGGTATCCTTACAGAATCTTCTTCCTTATACCTTCAGTGAGTTATCTTCGGGCTTCAAATATTTGGGCTACTATCTCAAGACCGGAGCTCACAAAGCAGAAGATTGGGATTAGTTGGTGGCAAGAATAACCAAAAGGATAAATAATTGGTGTAATTGTTGGCTTTCATTGGGTGGGAGATACATTCTTATTAAATCTATTTTGGAGGGACAATCAGTCTATTGGATGTCGCTAGAATCTATTCCGCGATCAGTGCTAGGAAAGATTAGAAGACTAATGTTCCATTTCCTTTGGAATGGACAAAAAGACACTCAACACTTACACCTGTGCAGATGGGATGTCCTCTCTCGACCAAATAAAAATGGTGGTTTTGGTTTTAGAAACCTCCTCTTCTTCAACAAATCACTAACAATTAACACTCTTTGGAGAGTGCTCACTCAGGAGGGCATCTAGCAAAGCATTCTAAAGGACAAATATTTCCCTAAATTATCCTTGACACTGGTTTAGATTGGCTGATCACAAGACCAAAGGTGCGTCCAGAATATGGACTAGCTTAGTCTGTTCGGTTCACATCATTAAACAATGGTTCAGTTGGGTGCCTAGCACTGGTCAGCTTATCAAAATCGCCAAAGATAAAATCGCAGGTATGGGAGAAGCTGCCCTCCTCTTTTATGAAACGATTATGTGCCTGCATAAAAAAAAATGTAACAGTGTTAGCAAATGCAACGACCGATTCCAATCCTTTTACATTGATGGAATCGTCGCTCAATGGAAAAATTTTGGGGATGACGGATTCTCAAAAGGCAGAATGGGACTTTTTTTGCTTTCATTTAAATGTTGCAGGGGTTTCTCTTCAAGGCAGCGAAGACATTCTTTTATGGACAGAAGTTGATGCATCTGGCATCGTTTCAGTGAAAAACATTTATAATGCAATTATGTCAACTCTTAATCTCCCAGCGCAAACAGGATGGAAGTTATCCTTTTGGAAGTGGAACGTCCAGTTAAAGATGAAACTCTTTATCTGGATGGTTTCAGAAAATAAAATTCTAACCTGGGAGATGTTAAAGAGAAAAGGCTGGCAGGGATCGGGCATTTGCATGCTCTGCAAGATTAACAATGAAGACTGCGATCACTTATTTGTTAAGTGCCCTTTCACCGAGACTGTATGGGCCAGAGCGACTTCCTTTCTTAGTGTTAAAAACCGATGGGAGGGGGTAAACTTCAACTTGGTTTTTACTTCTTGGGTTCTAAATAAAATTGTGCCCACTACTCTGGCAGTTTTGGTTTGTTGGTTTATTTGGCTCGAAAGGAACCAGACAATTTTTCAATGAAAAGCAGCCATCCATTGGGGTTGTAACTTGTAGAATTATTGGGGCTTACAACCCTTGTACACATCAACAGATATTATTTTCCAGGTACAAGAGACCTCTCATACATTTGGAGAATTTCATTGTCGCCTTCTTTGATGGGGCATCAATCAGAGGAGGCACAATTTGTGGTGCGGGGGGGGGGGGTAATTAAACAGCCAGATCGGGTAGTAATCAGATGGTTTATCAACTGCAGGAGGGGTACAAATACCAAAGCGGAATTATTTGGTGCCTGGGTGACACTTACGCTTGAAAAACTTTGGGATATCAATAGACTAGTTCTCTTGGGTGATTCTAAAGTTATAATAGATTGGCTGAACCAAAAAAATAATCTACATGCCACTGAAATTGAAGGCTAGATGTGCAGGACAAGATCGATCACCACAAATTTCCAAGATATAAAGTTCACTCACATATTTCGAGAATACAATACAGAGACAGATTCCCTTTCCAAGCAAGGACTGTTTGAACAAAAAGGAGTACTAACTTCTTTCTCAGTGATTGATGGGAGGATTGGTCCTATGTCTTAGATCAATCTGTTTTGATTGCCTTTTTGTCTTTTCTTATTAATCAACCCTTGATTGTGGAGTGTGATATATAATCCTTGGTATGGATATGAAATACTATTGGTTTTATTTCAAGGTTTAACTAGAGAGAGGCTTGGATTCCTCGGAAAATGAAAAAAACTCTTAGTTTGACTTTTTGTCTTTTTGTCGGATTGTAATTCTGTTTTTTCAGTGGAGATATCCTTTGGGAAGCTTCCTGCTGATGTAAATGAATTTTTGTTAATACAAAAATTCAAGCCAATTTTCATTTGGAAAGAAAGTATTGATGGCCATAATTAATCCTACATGGCAAGATGTTTGATTTTTTAATTTTTAATTTTTAAAATTTAACAATTAAGTATAAAACCACATAAAAATTGTCTAATCATAGTTAACAACCAATCACAAAATATGAATTTATATTTAGAAAATTTAAAATTTATTTTTCAATTTAAAGAATAATCAATTTAATAGATAATTTTTTTAAAGACTTTATAATAATAATAATAATAATAATAATAATCTATTTTTAAGGTCACGACCAAGCCACACCAAATTAGTGTATGAGACCCCCTTGTTTGTGGGACAAGAGATGCCCCTCTACCCAACGATTTGACTGGTAAAGTCTACGAAGGTATACATACCCTACCCCCTCTGGATTTGAACTTGTGACCTCTTAAGAGGAAACACATGTTCTTAACTATAAAACTTTATAGCAAAAAGTGAAAAAAATATATATATTATTTAAAAGTCAAAGAAAATTTACTACAAAACAATTACAGTATACTCTACCTTTGGAAGGTATAATAAACTTGATGTTCTCCATCAATAATAGTGTCGGGTATGACATCGATGTCATAATCCGTTAGAACAAAGACAAGTCAACATTTGCTTCATCTAAATCGACATCTTCCAAAGAAAGTGCACTAGTACGATGTCATTTCTCTTTTCCAAGCGTTATAAAGATACGCCTTCCCCTGGTTTGAAAACTTCATTTTTCTTCTTGAGAGACAAAACAACATGTCTATTGATTGAAGACAGTTCCTATGATCGAATGTATTATTCAGTCTTGAAAAAGGGGCTAAACTCTGGTGGATTTGCCAATTTACACAGTTCTGAAGATCAATGAGAGAACTACAACCATTTATCCCTGCAATATTAGTTGTGACATTTACTTTTTTTTCTATGGGTCAAATGTATTGAATCCAAACAACAAAACATTCCCAGTGGAAAAACGTTTACACGGCTTGGGAAACTCAGTTTTCAAGCTAGAGACGCCAGCTCATGACAATAAAATGACAAAAACAACCATGGACGATGCTCATACAAATGACGCTCAGGAAACAACTCTTATTATAGTATTGTACAACAGAGATATACACTACCTAAAGCATTCATTGCAGATTTCTTGGCTTCATCTTTTAATGTTATCTTATATATTATATTTTTGTGGACTATGAGATAGAATATCATAAGGTATTATGGTACATAAAATGGGAATATTGCGACTCTTTATCAGTTAATTCCTTTACAGGTCAGGACGAGTAATATCATAAAAAAATAATACATTACAACTCTGTGGTAAAGTGACGCAGACTATCACCCTCTGCCTCGGCAAAGGCCTCTGTGCTGACCTCCCGGTCTTAAGGATCGTTCAAATTTTTCCCTTGGGCCAGAGTGGCTCCTTCGATTCTCCACTGGAATATCTATTAAAACTAACCCACAGGTCTTTTCTACTCCTCGCAGCCTCTAGGTCCGATCATTGTTCTCTTCGCGACAGAAAAATAAAATTTCGGGCTTCGGGGTTTCACAATCCCCGATGTCACAAACCTTTGCCTTCCCGATTTCCCGATCTCCGATATTCGAGATGCTTCAACTTCTACTAGTCCCCTGGGCTAGACTTTTGGGTCCATACGACCTCCCTTTTATATGACCGCAGTCCTAGCTCCTTTCAGGATTTCGGGGTTTCAAATGCCGAAATTCATTTGCCCTCGATTCTTCCGATCTCTCGAACTCCAATCTCCCGATATGACTTCCTTTTCGGGACTTTCCCCGGAAGTCGAGATTGTTGCCACGCATCCTCACGAATGGACGGTCCACGTCACTTCACAATTTTGGGAAAATAGATGCCTTTGGGTTCTTTCCCACGGGACTTCCAAAATTTCGATTCCTGACCTCTCGTTATGACGATATGATGTCAGCTGGGCCCCATAACGGAGCTTTCCTCCTTATCGGGATTTCGGACTTCGCAGTTCTGAAATGTAAGTGTTTCCTGTCTTCAGGATTCGCGAAACGTCGAACCCCGACTTCTCGAATTTCCGACACACATCCCAAATGGATGGACGGTTCAGATCAAACCTCGGACTTCCCAAATGCAAAGTCAAAAACGCTCACTTATGTGAGTCCCGGTGCCCGGATCTCCAAATTGGATGATCGTGCGACACGCGTCCTTCCTTAGATCCATGGCTGTAATCCTTTCGTTGCTTCGGGACTCAAAAGGTCTCAGACTCTTGGTCTCTAGACTTCTGAGATGTCGATGGCTCTCGATTCTTGCCACATGTCCCAATAGATGGACGGTTCTTTTTTGTTTCGGGGTTTTCACTGTGGATTTACCCGATCTCTTGTCCACAGAACTTTCAATATTCCGAACTCCGACACCTCGATACCCCGATACCTTTCGGGACCTTCGCTCGGCTTGAGAGGTTTTAAACCTCGTGCAACTCCTATCAGATCGGATGGCTGACAGGTATCTAAGTGAAGATCCAACGATTCACAATCTTCTAAGCTTGCACCTTGGCAACCCAGTCGTAACCTCCTCGCTTCTTTGTCAGATCGGATGGCTGACTGGATTTCGCTAATTCTCTACAGAGAATTTCGACCATCTGTTTCTTCCCTCTGACGATTCCTGCGAAGTGAACCAAGGATTCTTCCCCGGACTTACCCACCTGTGGCACAAACTTCTGATGCTCTCTAATCACTCAATCTGCACCAACTCCTTGTACTGCCTTCAACAGTTTCAAAGGCTTTATCCTTCCTGAGCTTTCTCACAACTTCGAGTCTTAAAGAAGACCCTTGCACGCACTCCTTGCGGCAACCTTCAAACACTTGAATTGTTGAACACTCTTCAACCTTGCACACACTTTGCAGCAGCGGTCTCTCAATACTTTACTCAGGTTCGAAACTCTGAGATTTTCCTCGGCCTGCACACTCCTTGCATGGCTCCTGTGCCTGACTGCACCTCTGTGTGAATGAGAACAAAAGCTATCTAGTTTGAGCTTTCAAAGACAACCTCTGAACCCTTTGTCAACGCACTCCTTGCGGACAATTCAACTGCACTCTTTGCAGGAACTCTTACTCAGATAGAGAAACAATTGAAACTCATTCCTCTCTCTCTCTCTCTCTCTCTCTCTCTCTCTCTCTCTCTCTCTCTCTCTTAGATTTCAAACATTCAACAAGAAATCATTCATACATAGCATAAAAGCAATTGTTCAACAGAAAGAGTAAATCATTCATGAGCATAACATTCAATATACATACACAGAGAACAAACCCGGTACCATGAATTTGAGTCAAAGCTTTCTCTATTGATTCAAATTTTTGTACATGGGTGTCTTCACACAACTCTCTGCTCTCTTTCTTTCTATGTTCTTCCACTCTTCATCATCATGTTACAATACACAATGAGGGTGTCTATATTCCGTTTTCCCTCTCTCATTCTAAACTGTCTAATCTATGCATTAAAGCTACCTACTAACATAAATGCCTTCTTAGTCCTTCAGACGAGAGCGGGTCGCTCAAGGTATGATTACAATCTATTAGTACGCCTCTCCTTAACTATCACATTTAAGTTTGGTGCATCCAACCTTCAAAATCTTTTAAACAATGTATCATGTGCTCAAAATGTGTTGTGGTTGCCCCATGCTCGCTTGACATTGGCGATGCTTCTGCATCATACTCCCTCACTTGAAAATTTTCATGGGCTCATGTCCATAAGCTCTCGCACGGTCTGTCC
>ML791578.1:399935-412878 GCA_009831015.1 Picea engelmannii | reverse complement strand
CTTATCTTTGATTGGAAGCAACATATGAGTTCTCCCATTCTTTTCTAGGGTGTATGTGTTCATCCTCCCATCATGAATCACATTTCTGTCATATTGCCACGGTCTACCCAGCAATAAATGACAAACATCCATAGGAATAACATTGCAGAGTATCTTATCATTATATCCTCCTATCTTAAATTCAACTAAAAATTGTTTAGTGACATTTACCTGATGTCCCTTTTTGTAGCCATGAAACTCTATATGGACTTGGATGTTCAAGCATTTCCAGCTCCAGCTTTTCTACCATCTCTGTTGAAACGAGATTGTCTATGCTACCACTGTCCACAATGACCTTGCATACCCTATCCTTGGTTTTGCAAGCAGTCTGAAAAAGTTTGTTCCTTTGTACCGGACTCTCCACCTCCTTCTCTGGTGTCAAAAGAACTTTTTGCAACATTAACGATCTTCCGCCTTCAGCATCCTCTGCCTCAACATTCCTCCTTTGTGCTTCAACGATGTGAGTCTCTCCACTCTCTTTCTTCTTATCTGGACATTCATAAGATTTGTGTCCATTCTTTCCACACGTGAAGCATTTTATTACTCCACCTCTTCCTCTTCCTCTACCTCTAGTATGAGGAAAAATATTATTATCAGCATAATCTCCTCTTTGTTCAGTATGTTGCCCTCTATGTTCAGCATATTGTCCTCATTGTGAGGTCCCACCTTTTTGAGTTCGAGCCTGAGGTTTCTTCCAGTCCTCCTTGGGTTTCTGACTTTTATCTTGGACAACTGATTTTCCCCTGGCTTGACTTCTTCCTTGGCCTCTTCAACCCTGTTTTCGGCTCAGCTTCTCTTCAGCCTTTAGAGCCATCTGATAAGAATCCTCCACCGTTCGGATGGTTACCATGCTCATCTCATCTTGAATGTCATATCTCAGGTCATTCATGTATCTGACAACTTTTTCATCATCGCTCACCCGATGACCTGCCTTGATGTTCAGCCTGTAGAATTCTTCAGTGTATTCTTTCACTGTCATCAACTTCTGTCTCAGGTTTTGCATCCTCCTGAACAGAGTGATCTGGTAATCTCTGGGGATGAATTTCGCCTTCATCTTCGCAATCATTCTATCCCAACTCTTGATTTTCTACTTGCCTTTGCAGCGTCTGTCAGTTTGTAGTTCATCCCACCACAATGTTGCATGTCCTTTTAGTCTCGTGACAGCATATCTGACCTTCTTGTCTTCCTCGACATCCTCGTAGTCAAAGTAAGTGTCCAGAGCTCTAATCCAGTCTAGAAGCTCTTCAGCATCCAGGTTTCCCTCATAAACTGGAATGTCCATTTTTTCCCTGGCACCCATTCTTGAAATAGCCCTAATCAAACGTTCATTTGCTGCATCTTCGGCTGCAACTTCTTCTTCTTCATGTTCAACTTCCACTTCGCTTTCAGAATCACTAAGATCCCCAATATCGACTGTGCGTCTTTGTGCTGTCTCCATGTCCTCAAGTCTGGCGCGTAAATCCTGCATTTCCCTTGCCATGGTTGGGTCAGGCATCTGCCAACCTCTTCTTCTTGGTATTTCCCTTTCCTCTGGCAGATCTGGTGTTTACATGTCCCTTCTTCTTGGCGGCATGGTGAAATTTATTTTCTCTGCTACAGAAAGCAAAGAACCTTTTTGGGCTCTGATACCAAACCTGACACAGACTATCACCCTCTGCCTCGGCAAAGGCCTCTGCGCTGACCTTCCGGTCTTAAGGATCGTTCAAATTTTTCCCTCGGGCCGAAGTGGCTCCTTCAATTCTCCACTGGAATCTCTATTAAAACTGACCCACAGGTCTTTTCTACTCCTCGCAACCTCTAGGTCTGATCGTTGTTCTCTTCACGATAGAAAAATAAAATTTTGGGCTTCGGGGTTTCACAATCCCCGATGTCACAAACCTTTGCCTTCCCGATTTCCCGATCTCCGATATCCGAGATGCTTCAACTTCTGCTAGTCCGTTGGGCTAGACTTTTGGGTCCATACGACCTCCCTTTTATATGACCGCAGTCCTAGCTCCTTTCGGGATTTCGGGGTTTCAAATGTCGAAATGCATTTGCCCTCGATTCTTCCGATCTCTCGAACTCCGATCTCCCGATGTGATTTCCTTTTCAGGACTTTCCCCGGAAGTCAAGATTGTTGCCACGCGTCCTCACCAATGGACGGTCCACGTCACTTCGCAATTTCAGGAAAACAGATGTCTTTGGGTTCTTTCCCATGGGACTCCTGAAATTATGATTCCCGACCTCCCGTTATGACAAGATGACGTCAGCTAGGCCCCATAATGGAGCTTTTCTCCTTATCGGGATTTCGGACTTCGCATTTCCGAAATGTAAGTGTTTCCTATCTTCAGGATTCGCGAAACGCCGAACCCCGACTTCTCGGATTTCCGACACACGTCCCAAATGGATGGACGGTTCAGATCAAACCTCGGACTTCACCAAATGCAAAGTCAAAAACGCTCACTTATGTGAGTCCCGGTGTCTGGATCTCCAAATTGGATGATCGCGTGACACACGTCCTTCCTTAGATCCACGGTTGTAATCCTTTCGTTGTTTCGGGACTCAAAAGGTCTCGGACTCTTGGTCTCTAGACTTCCGAGATGTCGATGGCTCTCGATTCCTGCCACATGTCCCAACAGATGGATGGTTCTGATTTGTTTCGGGGTTTTCACTGTGGATTTACCCGATCTCTTGTCCACAGAACTTCCGATATTCTGAACTCCGACACCTCGATACCCCGATACCTTTCGGGACCTTCGCTCGGCTTGAGAGGTTTTAAACCTCGTGCAACTCCTGTCAGATCGGATGGCTGACGGGTATCTAAGTGAAGATCTGACGGTTCACAATCTTCTAAGCTTGCACCTTGGCAACCCAGTCGTAACCTCCTCGCTTCTTTGTCAGATCGGACGGCTGACAGGATTTCGCTAATTCTCTACAGAGAATTTCGACCGTCTGTTTCTTCCCTCTGACGATTCCTGCGAAGTGAACCAAGGATTCTTCCCTAGACTTACCCACCTGTGGCACAAACTTTCGATGCCCTCTAATCACCCAATATGCACCAACTCCTTGTACTTCCTTCAACAGTTTCAAAGGTTTTATCCTTCCTGAGCTTTCTCACAACTTCGAGTCTTAAAGAAGACCCTTGCACGCACTCCTTGTGGCAACCTTCAAACACTTGAAGTGTTGAATGCTCTTCGACCTTGCACACACTCTGCAGCAACGGTCTCTCAATACTTTACTCAGGTTCAAAACTCTGAGATTTTCCTCGGCCTGCACACTCCTTGCATGGCTCCTGTGCCTGACTGCACCTCTATGTGAATGAGAACAAAAGCTATCTAGTCTGAGCTTTCAGAGACAACCTCTGAACCCTTTATCAACGCACTCCTTGCGAACAATTCAACTGCACTCCTTGCAGGAACTCTTACTCAGATAGAGAAACAATTGAAACTCATTCCTCTCTCTCTCTCTCTCTCTCTCTTAGATTTCAAACATTCAACAAGAAATCATTCATACATAGCATAAAAGCAATTGTTCAACAGAAAGAGTAAAGCATCCATGAGCATAACATTCAATATACATACACAGAGAACAAACCCGGTACCATGAATTTGAGTCAAAGCTTTCTTTATTGATTCAAATCTCTGTACATGGGTGTCTTCACACAGCTCTCTGCTCTCTTTCTTTCTATGCTCTTCCACTCTTCATCATCATGTTACAATACACTGTCTAAACTGTCTAATCTATGCATTAAAGCTACCTACTAACATAAATGCCTTCTTAGTCCTTCATACGAGAGCGGGTCGCTCAAGGTCTGATTACAATCTATTAGTACGCCTCTCCTTAACTATCACATTTAAGTTTGGCGCATCCAACCTTCAAAAGCTTTTAAACAATGTATCATGTGCTCAAAATGTGTTGTGGTTGCCCCACACTCGCTTGACGTTGGCGATGCTCCTGCATCATGAAGTCTCAATTGGAACCTACAATTGCTCTGATCTGTTTGACTCGATTCAATTCCAATTAGTGTGGTTTCTTACAAATCAAATTAGTGCAGTTTCTTACAAAGGAATATCTCAGATCCAATTATGTTATTGCCAATATACGGGTTTTTGTTGGCAAGCGATTCTATCAATGCCTTGAGCAATTCCTTCCAGTTGATGATGACTCCAGGACTCCCTTTTTTTGTGGATGATATATCAAACTCCGTGAACTCAGAAGGCCAAACGGTTCAGTATATACATTCTCCAACCAGATCGGTACAATAATTACTTGTGCAACACCGATATGAGCGATATGTTTTCAATACAATTATGATTGAATATCCTTTGTTACAACAGTTCACTGCTAGATATTGCCTTATCATCGACTCACGTAGACAACCCTTCTCTTTATTCATTGTTGTGCCAAATACTTTATCCTTCTCATGCATCTGTATCATGATATTTCGAGGCCAACCATAGCAGGGTCTATACATGTTTGCAATATGGGTGTAAGACTTCTGTAATGAGTTGGTTCAACAGGTTTATTTGCTCAAACTGAAGATGATAAGGAGATATTTGACAGACAACAGACATGCAGTTTAGGAGAGATGGGACCAGAGGAAGTTATAATCAGTCCAATAATGAAAATTCCATTGATTTTAGAACAACAGGGATACATAGCGAAAATTGAAAATGAGGAGATCTCGCGCAAGTGCAGAATGGAAAGGCTTCACGGTGATACAACGTTTCGATTGAAGGCTTGGTAACAATCACATTCTAAAGGGCTTACCAAACTAAAAGATGAGTATGTCGGCAAGGCGTTGGAATTAGCTTCTGATATTTCATTACTTTCATATCTGAGAATGTATATTCAGGAACGAACGTTGAAGTCTAAAGTCTGAGTAAATTCTAATAGATATAACTTTGTTCATGGTATGAAATCAACATACCCAAGACTGTGAGGTCGGTATTGTAAAGGGATTGCTATGTGAAAGTATCAGACTCACCAGTTCCAAAATTCTCACAGGGTCAAGATACGAAAAAATTGGCACGTAGATAAAAGAATAATAACAAAATTCCCCAACAAATGTCATTTTCATATATATATTTTATTAAAAAGGATAATCATGACTGTTCTAGCTAATACGAGCCTTTGTTCGTTAATCCAAACTACCAGAACTACCCAACAAATACTATAAAATGATGAGCAGCAGACAACTTGCTAAGAAAAGGAAAAACTTGGAGAGAGGGAATGTCTTGCAGAGTGTCAGAAGGAACCAAGAACGAATTGAGTTTGGGTTGTGTTAATAAGATAGTTGCTCTGTTTAAAATCCAACTTCAATTTATTTTTATTTTTTTGTCTTTCTTCTGTGATCGGTTGTTCACTGTATGATGTATTCTGGTCCAAACCTACTAAGACGCTTAAAAGCTTGAACAAACCCAAAGAAAAGTATGGGGTTTCATTAAAAATAAAGATTAAACTCTAGGCTCTGAAATGCTTTCTTTTTTTTNGTACAATAATTACTTGTGCAACACCGATATGAGCGATATGTTTTCAATACAATTATGATTGAATATCCTTTGTTACAACAGTTCACTGCTAGATATTGCCTTATCATCGACTCACGTAGACAACCCTTCTCTTTATTCATTGTTGTGCCAAATACTTTATCCTTCTCATGCATCTGTATCATGATATTTCGAGGCCAACCATAGCAGGGTCTATACATGTTTGCAATATGGGTGTAAGACTTCTGTAATGAGTTGGTTCAACAGGTTTATTTGCTCAAACTGAAGATGATAAGGAGATATTTGACAGACAACAGACATGCAGTTTAGGAGAGATGGGACCAGAGGAAGTTATAATCAGTCCAATAATGAAAATTCCATTGATTTTAGAACAACAGGGATACATAGCGAAAATTGAAAATGAGGAGATCTCGCGCAAGTGCAGAATGGAAAGGCTTCACGGTGATACAACGTTTCGATTGAAGGCTTGGTAACAATCACATTCTAAAGGGCTTACCAAACTAAAAGATGAGTATGTCGGCAAGGCGTTGGAATTAGCTTCTGATATTTCATTACTTTCATATCTGAGAATGTATATTCAGGAACGAACGTTGAAGTCTAAAGTCTGAGTAAATTCTAATAGATATAACTTTGTTCATGGTATGAAATCAACATACCCAAGACTGTGAGGTCGGTATTGTAAAGGGATTGCTATGTGAAAGTATCAGACTCACCAGTTCCAAAATTCTCACAGGGTCAAGATACGAAAAAATTGGCACGTAGATAAAAGAATAATAACAAAATTCCCCAACAAATGTCATTTTCATATATATATTTTATTAAAAAGGATAATCATGACTGTTCTAGCTAATACGAGCCTTTGTTCGTTAATCCAAACTACCAGAACTACCCAACAAATACTATAAAATGATGAGCAGCAGACAACTTGCTAAGAAAAGGAAAAACTTGGAGAGAGGGAATGTCTTGCAGAGTGTCAGAAGGAACCAAGAACGAATTGAGTTTGGGTTGTGTTAATAAGATAGTTGCTCTGTTTAAAATCCAACTTCAATTTATTTTTATTTTTTTGTCTTTCTTCTGTGATCGGTTGTTCACTGTATGATGTATTCTGGTCCAAACCTACTAAGACGCTTAAAAGCTTGAACAAACCCAAAGAAAAGTATGGGGTTTCATTAAAAATAAAGATTAAACTCTAGGCTCTGAAATGCTTTCTTTTTTTTATCAAAGTTTCTTTTCCATCTACATTCCTATTAACTTAATGTTTTTAAAATATACAATAAGTTTATGTACATAATCTTTTTATTTGTTTTCTTTTTATTAGTTTAATTTTATTTTTAACTAACTAAAACACAAAAAGATCAAAGCAATACTAACATGTTAAATGTATTTTATTTTTATTGTTTTTTTTTTTATAATTTTTAAATTTTTAAATTAGTTTTGTAGTTACTAACTAATTTCTAGTTTAATATATTTTTTTTTTAACTGTTCTTTTTAGGATCAGTATTTTTCACATTAACTCTTCACTAATTTTGTATTAGTTTACCTTTCTCACATAAAAAATACAAAATAATATAAGTTTGAAATACATAAAAATGATATAATTTGTAAAATTCAAAAAAACATCAAATACCCAAAAATACAAAATTTTATTAATATTTTGTTTCATTAACTACTTTATTTTTTACAATTGTATTATTAACTTTGCAACAACTTTATTTATTTTTTTATGAACTTTTTAAAAAGCACTTAAAAATTATGTATTGCAAAATCAACCAATAATGATTTCATACTTAGACTCTAGGGTGTTATTTTTTACAATTGTATTATTAACTTTGCAACAACTTTATTTAYTTTTTTATGAACTTTTTAAAAAGCACTTAAAAATTATGTATTGCAAAATCAACCAATAATGATTTCATACTTAGACTCTAGGGTGTTAGAGTCTAGATGTTTTATCTCATGCTATAAAATAGGGTGATAATCACTAAGAGGTTGAGATGTTGTTATTGGGAACTCTCTAGTCACTCAACATCAACACTAGGAAGTGGTCTAAAATTAGTTGAAGTGGTCTAAAATTAGTTTGATCATTGGGAATGGTAAGAATGCTAAAGAGATTTCTGGATGAATGCTAAAGAGATTTCTGGATCAAACTGTGTGTGGAGTTTTGAAAAGTCCAATGTTTCGAGTAGTAATAGAGTCTTGAGGTAAGTAAATATAAATGAATGGAGATTTAACCATTGTCAAGTAAGTAAATATAAATGAATGGAGATTAAGGTGAGGAAAAATGTATATTAAGGAAGATTAGTGACTAAAGTAGGGAAAGATGATTAAAAAGAGTTAACAAAATTGGAGAGATCTATTAGAGAGAGTGAAAAAGAAAGGAGGTTGTGGGAAGAGGTAGTGAAAAAGAAAGGAGGTTGTGGGAAGAGGGCGAGGATTGAAAAGATTAAAGAAGAAAATTAATAAACTAAGTGAAAGGGGTTTAAAAGGAAACAAAAATTCAAAGGATAAAGGGTTAAGAGATCGAATAAAAGGAAGGGGAAAAAATGAGAGGATTGAAAAGAAAGGGGGAAAAATGAGAGGATTGAAAAGAAAGTGATAAGAGAGGAGATAAAAGTTAGAGAAACATTAGGAAAGTAGAAAGAGAATAAATGACTAAAGAAGAAAATTAATAAACTAAGTGAAAGGGGTTTAAAAGGAAACAAAAATTCAAAGGATAAAGGGTTAAGAGATCGAATAAAAGGAAGGGGAAAAAATGAAAGAACTACAGAAAAAGATAGAGGATTTAAAGAGGTTGAGATAAGAAACCAGGAGATAAAAAGAAACTTAGGGGTTAGTTTGGCCCAATGGGAAACTTAGGGAGCAGTTTGGCCCAATGGGAAGGACTAATGGGATGGAGGTTGGTCTTACGAGCAGAGGTCTATTGGTTCAGGTGATGAATAGGTTTACAAGAATGGCTAAGTTTGTATCCATCTTCATGGTTAAAGTTATTAGGATGTTTTTCGATTTCAAGGGCTTCCCGAATGAGACAGGTGGAGTAATGAGGAGTTGGGGCTAAGATTTTGGTTTGGTCAAAGAAAATCAAGTGTTTGGAATTAAAAGAGTGTTCGGCAATAGCAGATTTAGAGGTTTGGTTATGGGTAGTGTCATTTATGTGCTCTTTAAGCCTAGATTTAAAGGATCTTTCAGTTTGGCCAATGTAAGATTTCCCACAAGAGCACGGAATCTGGTAAACTCTTGGATCAAGCATCAGGTCAAATTTATCTTTTGCAATTATGTAATTGTTTTAGGGTTTTATGGGGTTTGAACATAGTTTTGATATTCTTCCTATCCAAGAGTTTGGAAATATAATCTGTGGTCCCTTGGATATAAGGGAGAGAGAGGAGAGCACGATGAAGAGAGGAGGATGAGGACATTTTAGTTTAGGTTTTTTGGCTGAGCGAAATGCTTGGTTAATTTGGGAGAGAGAGTAGCCATTGGAAAAAATGGTTTTGGTTAAATGGGCCTTTTCCTCCATGAGGAATTGAAGGGCGGATATGTGGAGGGAAGGAGTGATCAGGGTTTTAAGGACAATAGATTTTTGAGTTGGGTAATGGTGGGAGTTGGCATTGAGATACCTCTCAGTGTGAGTTTTTTTCGTATAGACTTGGGGATAGAGATCCATCAGGAAGACGAGAAATGAGAACATCCAAGAAGGGGAGGGAGTTGTCTTTTTGGGTTTCCATAGTGAATTGGATGTGGGGGGAGAGGTTATTGAGATGATTGAAGAAAGGGATCAGGATGGAATGGCCATGAGGCCATATGAAAAACATGTCATCGACAAAGTGGAACCAACATTTGGGTTTGATATGAGAGGTTCTTAAGGCTAGAGACTCCAAGTGTTCCATAAAAATATTAGCCACCACATGGGAAAGGGAGGATCCCATGATTGCACCCTCGATTTGTCATAGAAAATCCCCTTAAAGGTAAAGAAGGTAGAGGAAAGGAAAATATTGATAAGGTTAAGGGTTTCAAGGTCAACCATTTGAGTAATGAGGGTGAGGGCTTTCTATATTGGAATTTTGGTGAACAAAAATACCACATCAAAGTTGACTATAAGGTCGTCATCATCAAGGTAAAGATTCTGGGTTTTGTGAATGAAATTTGTGGAATATTTAATAAAGGAGGAGGTATTACCGACGAAGGTTTGAAGTTTGTCAGATATAAATCGAGAGAGGGCATGAGTAGGGGCTCCTATGGCACTAATTATAAGTCTGAGCGGAATGTGTTTTTTGTGGATCTTGGGTTGTCCATAGATCCTCGGGGTTTGGGGGTTATGAGGAAGGAGAGGCTTTTGGATATTAGGATCCAAGGAAGAATATTTGATGGCTTTGGTGACCATGGTGGTGATGGTATTAATAGGGTTTTTGGCTAAGGTTTTATAGGTAGAGACAAAAAAAGGTCAAGTAATTTCGATTCATAATCCACGGAGTTCATAACCACAGTAGCATTTCCTTTGTCAGCTTTAAGGACCAGGATGTCAGGATTCTTGTTAAGGCGACGGATAGCTTCAAATTGTTCTTTAGAGAGGTTGGATTTTGGAGGCTTAGAGCGCTGGAGGATCCGCCCACATTCTTTTCTAATTTCTTCGGCTTAATGATCCAGTTGGTGGGTAATGGATTCAATAGAGAAAATAATTTCCTCCATGGGGATCCGTTTAGGGGCTAAAGTGAAATCAAACCCTTTTTCAAGAAGTTGGAGAGTATGAGGGTCTAACTTTACCGAGGAAAGGTTGATGAAAGTTGAAGGATTAGGGTTACGAGGAGGCAGTCGAGGGGATAATTGATTATTATTAATGGCAAGGCCTTATTTAGACAGAGAATTGTTTAAAGGATTATTAGAAAAGGAAGAAGTAAAATATGTGTCTTGAGGGGGAATAAAATTGGTGTTAGAGTTAAAATTAGATAAGTTAGTTGGAGGCCTGTTGTCAAAAGAATTAGGGTTAGGGGTGGGGGCATGGTTCGTGAAGTCGAGGTCGTGGGTAGGGTCGTTTGTGAAGGATTGGTTATTGTAAATGGTAAGGCTTTATTGATCTGGTGGTAAAGGATTATTATAAAAGGACGAAAAGGAATAATTTGAGTCTTGAGGGGGGAGAAAATTGGTGTCAGACTTAAAATTGGATAGGTTAGTTGGGGTCCGTTGTCAATATATTTAGGGTTAGGGAAGGGGGTTTGGTTCATGAGGTCGAGGTCATGGGTCGAGTCATTCAAAGCAAGGTGAGTTTCGTTTTATTTTGAAACCATAGGGCGATTTAAAGCGATGTGGAGATTGTAGAGTTGATTGAGGTTCTGAGCGAGGATGTGCACGTCGAGATTAGGGTTACGCTTTTGTTGGTGGTGATTGGTTCATTGATTAGGGTTCTTTGAAGGTGATGAGTCACACAATGGAGAAGGTAATAATTGCAGAGATGAGGAGGGAGTGAACATGTTGGCCATACAGTGTAAATTTGAGCATGGGTTGAGCTGCTTGGTAGCGATCATCTGTGGAAAGGAGTCGTAAGGAAGTGAGGTTGTAGATAGGGAGGAAGTCGAGAGCACTACGGTGGGAGAAAGTGAAAGGTTGCACGGAGGTTTTGAATAGTGTACAGCAGGTAAGGTTACACTAGAGGACAAACAGTGCACAACAGGCGAGGTTTTGTTAGTGGATGAGCAATGAGAGTTTTGGGAGAGTGTACTATTTAGAAAGGATTAGGGAGGCTCGGGTGGAGAGGGAGAAGTACAAGAATGATATGAAGTATAAATGAGGGAGGCGAAGGATGTTTCTCGGTTAAGGGTTTCAAAATGAGTAGGAGGACGAGCTTGGAACTGTTGAGAAAACAACTTAAAAAATTTACTGATTTGATTTTTAGTTGTAGATTCAAAAATATGAAAAGTTGTGGACTAAGATCTCCGATCTAAATTAGACCAAGAATTAGCAGAAAAAGGGGAAGACAATTTAAGAGGAGCTTATAAACTTTCAAAGATAGACGATTGAGCTCAAACCTGTTGTGATGGATCTCGACCTGCAAAATGGATTTTTTGGCCCTGGTGAGAATGTGAGTGAGCTCCGATCTTTGATTTTGTTGATGGACGTGTGTGAACGGAGGGAGAGCATTGGAGTAACGAAAACGCTTCAAAAAGGTGAGGTCATAAACTCTTTTAGCCATTCTAAGATTTTCGAATATCTAGGCCTCCTCTTCATAGAGGTTAACAATATGACTATGCAAGTTTTCACAGTTAGTTATAATGCTAGAGAGGTTTATGGATGAAACTATGTGTGGAGTTTTGAAATGTCCAATCTTTCGAGTGGACACTCCACCCATCATCAAGCACACAAAAAGTTATTGTAAAAGAGTGTTGAGATAAGTCAATATAAATGAATGGACATTTTAAAACTCCACACATAGTTTGATCTATAATTCTCTCTAGCATTATGACTAACTGTGAAAATCTGTATATTCACAATGGTAAGAATGTCAAAATAGGAGAATATATGTGGGTTGGCGCGAATGACTATTTTAGACTTTCTAAGGATCTGTCGGTTCTCCTTCACAATCAAGATATCTATTCTCTTTGGGATGCCAAAGCACGGGATCATACATGTATTGGTAGACAAGGGTGGAAGTCAAAGGAAGATCTGGAGTTGATCGGTGAGCATGAAGAGGAATGGCACAGTTATGTTGGTAAGTTGTTTTCCAAACATATAAATCTAGTTGAAGAAGACCATGGTGAAAGAATACCTTATTTCACCATAAACTTGGATACAAAGCTCAAATGGAAGAAAAGTTCAATGGGCCTCCGTAGTGGTGGTGGGAACGAGTTTGGAAGCTTCACGGTCCTCTGAAGTAAAAACATTTCCTATGGCTTTCTCTTAGAAACAAGTTTCTAACATGGGACAATGGGCTCAAGAGAGGATGGTCAAGGCCCAACAGATATGTTTTGTGCAATCAAGCAGAAGAATCGATTTGTGTATGATCAGTAAACAATGGGCCTATAGCCTATCCATCTCATCAACATAGATGAAGAATGAACTTATTACACTGCTCAAAATTCAAGAGTAATCAATGTACATGCTTAAAATTAAATGAAACATGGCGGTGACACTCAGGTGTTAATGTTAAGCAACTAGATTGTTTTAAAACCCAAAACTCCCTCTAAACTCACACCAACTGACCAAATACTCTTTTACACAACCCAACAAGGAGGAGAGATGCTTGGGAAAATTTAGTCATTCGACAATGGAGAAAAACTCTCAATGCGATTTCACAGGGTCTTCACTTAGTGAACTTGTGACATAGCGCATGCATTCATGGGGTATTAAAGAATACCCCTAATTTCACTAGATATTTGTAAATACCTACCAAAATCCTTTTGTTTAACCCCCCCCCCCCCCCCCCCCCC
>ML791578.1:368331-386291 GCA_009831015.1 Picea engelmannii | reverse complement strand
AAAAAAAAGAAAGCATTTCAGAGCCTAGAGTTTAATCTTTATTTTTAATGAAACCCCATACTTTTCTTTGGGTTTGTTCAAGCTTTTAAGCGTCTTAGTAGGTTTGGACCAGAATACATCATACAGTGAACAACCGATCACAGAAGAAAGACAAAAAAATAAAAATAAATTGAAGTTGGATTTTAAACAGAGCAACTATCTTATTAACACAACCCAAACTCAATTCGTTCTTGGTTCCTTCTGACACTCTGCAAGACATTCCCTCTCTCCAAGTTTTTCCTTTTCTTAGCAAGTTGTCTGCTGCTCATCATTTTATAGTATTTGTTGGGTAGTTCTGGTAGTTTGGATTAACGAACAAAGGCTCGTATTAGCTAGAACAGTCATGATTATCCTTTTTAATAAAATATATATATGAAAATGACATTTGTTGGGGAATTTTGTTATTATTCTTTTATCTACGTGCCAATTTTTTCGTATCTTGACCCTGTGAGAATTTTGGAACTGGTGAGTCTGATACTTTCACATAGCAATCCCTTTACAATACCGACCTCACAGTCTTGGGTATGTTGATTTCATACCATGAACAAAGTTATATCTATTAGAATTTACTCAGACTTTAGACTTCAACGTTCGTTCCTGAATATACATTCTCAGATATGAAAGTAATGAAATATCAGAAGCTAATTCCAACGCCTTGCCGACATACTCATCTTTTAGTTTGGTAAGCCCTTTAGAATGTGATTGTTACCAAGCCTTCAATCGAAACGTTGTATCACCGTGAAGCCTTTCCATTCTGCACTTGCGCGAGATCTCCTCATTTTCAATTTTCGCTATGTATCCCTGTTGTTCTAAAATCAATGGAATTTTCATTATTGGACTGATTATAACTTCCTCTGGTCCCATCTCTCCTAAACTGCATGTCTGTTGTCTGTCAAATATCTCCTTATCATCTTCAGTTTGAGCAAATAAACCTGTTGAACCAACTCATTACAGAAGTCTTACACCCATATTGCAAACATGTATAGACCCTGCTATGGTTGGCCTCGAAATATCATGATACAGATGCATGAGAAGGATAAAGTATTTGGCACAACAATGAATAAAGAGAAGGGTTGTCTACGTGAGTCGATGATAAGGCAATATCTAGCAGTGAACTGTTGTAACAAAGGATATTCAATCATAATTGTATTGAAAACATATCGCTCATATCGGTGTTGCACAAGTAATTATTGTACTGATCTGGTTGGAGAATGTATATACTGAACCGTTTGGCCTTCTGAGTTCACGGAGTTTGATATATCATCCACAAAAAAAGGGAGTCCTGGAGTCATCATCAACCGGAAGGAATTGCTCAAGGCATTGATAGAATCGCTTGCCAACAAAAACCCGTATATTGGCAATAACATCATTGGGTCTGAGATATTCCTTTGTAAGAAACTGCACTAATTTGATTTGTAAGAAACCACACTAGTTGGAATTGAATCGAGTCAAACAGATCAGAGCAATTGTAGGTTCCAATTGAGACTTCACCACAGAGTTGCAATGTATTATTTTTTTATGATATTACTCGTCCTGACCTGTAAAGGAATTAACTGATAAAGAGTTTGCAATATTCCCATTTTATGTACCATAATACTTTATGATATTCTATCTCATAGTCCACAAAAATAATTACGTCAAAAGGCATACATCTATTGATCATGGGCACATTTAAAAGGGCACATTTAAAAGGTTTTTAGTGTTTAATCAATTTTGTATGGACAAGATTAAATATTGATGGAATATTCTTAGTAGTCTCAATAAATCAATGGTTGTGATTTTAACCACTAACTTCCTCACTATTATAGAGACATCAGTTTACATGTTTATTTTTTTACTTTTACTTAATCATATTTAAAATTTACTATGATGGTTAGCTGATTGCCACGTATGAGTGATTAGGGTTTCATTTTCTAGGCCAACCTAAACCTTTGGCCTTCACCAGCCACGTTCTGGACACACTGCCTTCTTCCAGCTAACTCCTTCCGACTCCTTCCACCTCTGAGCCGTTTCTCTTTCCCAACCATTCAAGTTTTGCAAGCCGTCTTTTTTCAAGCCATCCTTTCAGCGTTCACCAGCCACGAATTTGTGACTGTGCTAGTCATATATAAGATAACATTAAAAGGTGAAGCCAGGAAATCTGCACTGAATGCTTTAGGCAGTGTATATCTCTGTTGTACAATACTATAATAAGAGTTATTTCCTGAGCGTCATTTGTATGAGCACCGTCCATGGTGGTTGTTGTCATTTTATTGTCATGAGCTGACGTCTCTAGTTTGAAAACTGAGTTTCCCAAGCCGTGTAAGCGTTTTTCCACCGGGAATGTTTTGTTGTTTGGATTCAATACATTCGACTCATAGAAAAAAAAGTAATTGTCACAACTAATATTGCAGGGATAAATGGTTGTAGTTCTCTCATTGATCTTCGGAACTGTGTAAATTGGCAAATCCACCAGAGTTTAGCCCCTTTATCAAGACTGAATAATACATTCGATCATAGGAACTGTGTTCAATCAATAGACATGCTATTTTGTCTCTCAAGAAGAAAAATGAAGTTTTCAAACCAGACGAAGGCGTATCTTTGTAACGCTTGGAAAAGAGAAATGACATCGTACTAGTGCACTTTCATTGGAAGATGTCGATTTAGATGAAGCAAATGTTGACTTGTATTTGTTCTAACGGATTATGACATCGATGTCATACCCGACACTACTATTGGTGGAGAACATCAAGTTTATTATACAGGTAGAGTATTATACAGGTAGAGTATATTGTAATAGTTTTGTAGTAAATTTGCTTTGACTTTTAAATAATATATATTTTTTTCACGTTATTACTATAAAGTTTTATAGTTAAGAATATGTGTTTCCTCTTAAGAGGTCACAAAAGGGTCTCATACACCAATTTAGTGTGGCTTGGTAGTGACTTTAAAAATAGATTATTATTATTATTATAAAGTCTTTAAAATAATTATCTATTAAATTGATTATTCTTTAAATTGAAAAATAAATTTTGAATTTTCTAAATATAAATTCATATTATGTGATTGGTTGTTAACTATGATTAAACAATTTTTATGTGGTTTTATACTTAATTGTTAAATTTTAAAAATTAAAAATTAAAAAATCAAACATCTTGCCATGTAGGATTAATTATGGCCATCAATACTTTCTTTCCAAAGAGTGTTAATTGTGAGCGCTTTGTTGAGGAAGAGGAGGTTTCTAAAACCCCAACCACCATTTTTCTTTGGTCGAGAGAGGACATCCCATCTGCACAGGTGGAAGTGTTGAGTGTCATTTTGTCCATTCCAAAGGAAATGGAACATCAGTCTTCTGATCTTTCCTAGCACTGATCGCGGAATAGATTCTAACGACATCCAATAGACTGATTGTCCCTCCAAAACAAATTTAATAAGAATGTATCTCCCACCCAATGAAAGCCAACGATTACACCAATTATTTATCTTTTTGGTTATTCTGGCCACCAGCCATTCCCAATCTTCTGCTCTGTGAGCTCCGGTCTTGAGATAATAGCCCAAATATTTGAATCCTGAAGATAACTCACTGAAGGTATAAGGAAGAATATTCTGTAAGGATACCAGTTCTGTTGCCGAAAGTCCTGCATAGTGTACTATAGTTTTTGTTTTGTTTACCAGTAATCGAGAAGCTTTACAAAAGAGGTTGATCAATTTGTCAATTTCCCACCATTCTTGAAAATTGGCTTTAGTCATAATGATAATATCATCAACGAATAACAGATGTAAAATTTTTTGTAGGCGAGAAACCTTGATACCTGTAACCTTACCTTCCCTGATGGCTTTCTTTAGAAGTAAGTTGAGTCCCTCCATGGTAAAAATAAAGAGTAATGACAAAAGCGGGCAGCCTTGGCACAATCCCCTGCCACTTCTAAAAAAATCTGTAGCCTCACCATTTATCAAAACTGAATATGTTGGTGAAGTTACACAAGACATAATCCAGTTATCCGTCTGTATCCCAAACCCCGCTTTTATCAATACCAGTCTTAGGAATTGCCAATCAATGCAGTCAAAAGCCTTCTTTAAATCCAGTTTTAAGACCATAGATTTCAAATTTTTCTTTGTAACACTGTCAATGCTTTCATGGGTTGAGCCAACTGCATCCTGAATCCTCCTTCCTTGAAGAAACCCTAGTTGTTCTAGTGAGAGGAATTTAGAAAGAACATGCTTGATTCAGTTTGCTATGATCTTCAATATGATTTTATAACACAAATTGTAGAGAGAAATCGATCGGTAATCATCAAAGGTAATTGGTTTGTTGGCCTTCAAAATTGGTGTGATGAAAGTAGAATTTAAACTGTTCTCCATAACCCCATATCTCCTTGATTCCTCCACCATGTCAAGGAGGTCCTCACCAACAATATCAAAAAGGAAAATGAAGAATTCTGAGGACTAGCCATCCGGTCCAGGGCTCTTCTCCTTTTTGAAATGGAAAAGTACTTGTTTCAATTCACCGGTTTAATTAATGTAATTGACTCTTCCTCCCAGACCATCTGAGGGTATAAATCCACCAGCTAGACTTGTTCAATTATATTTATTTCAACCCTAGATTTATAGAAAGTTTTAAAATGTTGGGAGGCTGTCGCTTTGATGGTTTCCTGATCTTTATAAATCTGTCCATTATCATAAGAAATTTCCCAAATATGTTTTCTGGATCTGTTGTTACTAGCCACTCTGTGATTTTTTTTTTGTATTGCTATCCCTACTAGAGATCCAAATGGCGCTGCTATGGAGCCTCCAAAGTTCTTCCTGTCCTCTAAGTAACTCGTTCCTTTCAAACTCTCGAAGTCTGAGCAGTCCACCTTCTTCAATATTTGTTGGATCGTCCACCAGGCGCAAAATCGAATCCCTCATCTTGGTTTCCAAAGTCTTTAATTTCGCCAATTTCCTTTGTTTTCTTTCTTTATACCATCGTTTGGCAAGTGACTTCAAAACAAATAATTTCCAGACCAAACGTTTTTGGCTGCTCCTTTCAGAACGAAATGTTGGGTCCTTCCATAACTTTATGACCAAGTCTGTGAAATCCTGTTCCTTTAACCAATGAGAGTTTAGCTTGAATGAGTATGCCCTGTGTAATGGTAAAAAATCTAACTGGAGAAATATGGGGGCGTGGTCCAAAATATAGGGGAAATTGACCCAAGATCTGTATAATCCAACTTCAGTTAGTAAGTCTTTGACAACATAGCATCTGTCTAGTCTCCTTGCCACCGCATCAGTTCCAGATCTACCGTTCCTCCAAGTAGGAACTAGTTTTGCAGGTTTAATATCAGTTAGAAAATTTGACCAGAAGATGTCTCTGAAAAACTCTTCCGTCAGTCCACCACAATAATTCCCCCCCCCCCCCCNCCCCATACTTCATCTGGAGATAAAACAAAATTTAAGTCCCCTACAATGATGCGGTTCTTAGTTGTCAATATGCCTCCGTCCGCTACTGATTGCCAGAAGGATCTCTTATTTGTGTAGGGGCTGTAAATATTCAATAGAGCAAGGTCCCAATTATCATAGTAGAGCTTCCATGTTAAAATAATACCAACATTGGTAATA
This sequence comes from Picea engelmannii, assembly GCA_009831015.1. Lineage (NCBI taxonomy): Eukaryota > Viridiplantae > Streptophyta > Pinopsida > Pinales > Pinaceae > Picea > Picea engelmannii. The sequence continues at coordinate 380,675 of ML791578.1, read as the reverse complement.
AATGGAGTTAACTCAAAGTAAACAGGATCCCAGGCGACCAACAAACCCCCTGAAGTACCCAATGCGTTTACCACACTAGAATACGAATTCAGTCAAAGAGTAAGGAGGAAATCTCTAGCTTTCAGTGCCAGATCTAAAGTCTCTTGCAGAAAAATAATCCATGGCTGATACTTATCTAGAAGTCTCCTAAGTGAGGCCACTTTGAGAGGTCCTCTGATCCCTTGAATGTTCAATGAGAGAAGCAACATCATTTAGTTCTCGCCAGGGATTTATATGATCTAAGAGGCCCACAGTCTGTGGAAGGAGTAAAAGGTAAGTCAGTCTGAGAAGCTAAGGTTGTCTGCTTTTTTCGAGAGCTTCTGGTCTTTATAGGTGAGTATTCAATGCTCAAGCCCCGGGACCAAGCAAATTCTTTGCCAATACCAAGTGAAGGACCCCCGGACGTCGACGCCTCCGAGCCCTCAACAAGATTTATGACGACTTTCCCAGAAAAAATAGGTAGTTTAATGGCAGAGGTAGATTCTTGAGAGTGAGGCATTAGTGAGTTTAGGACAACTCTAAGAGAAGGCTCATCTACCTCCTCTTCTCTATAGTCGGCCTGTAAAAGATATTCTGAAGGGCTCGACAAAGAAGGATCAGATAGGGGAAAGGCCAAGTGTGTGCTACCAGAGAAAGAAGGTCACGGCTCGCGAGAAGAGGGAGGGGGAAAACTAGTTAGGTTAGGGAGGCCAAGACCCACCACCAAAGAAGTAATAACCTCAGACAAAGTGGGAAAAAGAAAGGAGGTCTCTAGTGGGGTCTCCAAAGAAGGGGAATGGGGAGAAACAAGGTGTTCAAAGTGGCATAGAGAGTTTGTCAAAGCACGGTCAGGGGCCCTTTGTGTGGTCGAAAAGGCGTGATTCTTGTTACCCAACCCTCCAGGGAGCAGACCAGTCAATGTTGAAGTAGAAAGAAGTAGCCACTGAGAATTTTCCAACGCATTTCTTTCCTAGAGTGACCGTGAAAAGAAGAGAGCTACGCAGTGTTTTTGAAGCTTACCTGTGAGCGTCGAAGAATCCAACTGTGAGTCTGTAGTAGGTTCCAAGGGGAAACCTGAACCAAAAGAGTCCACTTCAGTGTCAAGTTCTAGGGATTCTCTTTGTAGGAGAGTGTCCTTCGAAGTTTCATCGAGATCCAATCTTGTACAATCACGACGAAGGTGTCCCGTTTCTCTACAACGAATGCAGCAAAACGGGATCCCAAGATAATCAAGTTTCTGGATAATATGTCTCCCTCTCCATTCAATGTCCAACACTTTAGGTAACCCACCATGAATGTCCATTTCCACCAATACCCTGTCCATTTTTCTGGATGAGTTTTCCAGGGAAGATGGGTCCACTGCAATGAACTTCCCCAAGGCCTCTCCAATCGCTCTTAATGCACCAATATTCCACAAATGGATGGGGAGCCCTGGAAGAAGTACCTAAAGATGATAGAACACTTCTATCACTGGGTCAAAAGCCACTCTCCACCTCTTTAGAAGTAAGCCACTTCCTCCGTTGATCCACGATTTTTCCAATAAACGACCCACATCTTCTGGGTTATTACAAATGAAACCCCACCACCCTTTTGTAAGAGGGACAATTTCCGGAGCATAACCCAATAGTGGAAGCCAATGCTCAATAACCCAGAACTTTATGTCAAGTTTACTCAGATAGGTGTATGCATACCTTCCAACCAGCCCACAGAGAGAAAACCTGCAAGCTTCCTCTAAACCAATGTCAGCACCTAGAACCATCTTCCTAATCTTTTTATTTGGTTTCCAGACTTTTCTTCCGATGCCCGAAGAAGGTGGTTTATAAAAGCTCTTGCTCGTTGTGGTTGGTTAGTAATACTCTCCTTTGGTCTCAAGACTTGTGAAGGAGTAGTGGAGATGAGATTCTGATGGAAGATAGGGTTAGTAGAAGGTGGAACAGAGTGTAAGGTAACCCTTGATCTCCGACTAGGAGGAATGGAAGCTTCATTTGTCAGTAAAGTTGAAGAAAATTCTAACTACGCCAACCGATGAGCAGTTGAAGGAGTTGATGGGTCCTGAGGTCCACCAAGTGCATCGATAGTAGAGAATAGTCCCACCTGTTGCCAACCCAACTCATCATCTTCTACCATTAAGGCCTCAATATCTTTCTCTATAGTAGGAAAAGTCATACCTCCACTGTAATGGGTAGTGCACATAAATGTATCTCCAATGAGTTGGGCAGTACGAAGAAACAAATAACTCCAACTTCTCCTCCAAAACTATTTGGCTAGTAGTGGGTACACAAACCATAGAGTCTAAAGGGACAAGTGGGACCAAGTCTGTCAAGTAGTGGGTCTAGTCAGAAGTTGTATGCCAAAGTGTTGCTCTCAGGTTCTCCATTTCACACTCAGGACCGAAAAACCGAGTAGTTCTTGTGTTGTCAAGTTCTCCTTCAAATTAAATAAGAGGTATTCAAAACTTAATACACCAATCCAGAAGGAACTAGTGGCTCCATATATGTTATGGAGTAGGTCAAGTTAGTCGAGTCCTCCAAAGAATATGCAAAGTTTTTGTTAAAGTAATTCTCACAGGTCACCATTTCACGCTCAGGTCCGACAAGAATGTGCTCATGACCACCAGTGTGTGGTTCTCCATCTGTCAAAGTGTTCTCATGTCCTTCAGTATGTTGCTCTCAGGTTCACCATTCTACCCGTTTTGTCAGTCCATAGTTCCAGAGCCCTACATTCCTATCCTATTTTTGACTTATCTTCTAGTTGACCATCAATACTTATTTGTACACATATCATATCTTATCATATACTTTTATTAATTATTTTATATATTAAATAAATATAATAATTAAAATTGAAAATATTAAAATTAATAATACTTTTAATTATACTATATAACTATTTATTTATTATTTTATTAATTATGAACATACTTAATTATTTATTATTTTATTAATTATAAACATACTTAACTAAAGTTAATATATTAATACTAAAGTTAATATATTAATATATTAATATTGTTTCTGTGATTCGGTGTTACCACGAGGTTCAGTGGAACATAGTAGATTATACCTTGTTTGATAAAGAGATTGGCTTTAAGCTACGAAATAGATATATAGTTTCAAAATTGTAACTTTTTTTTTTTTATCAATCTGGTCATAGTTGTATATAAGAAGTAGCAATTAATTTCATAATTATCTATAAAAACATAGAAATACTAATTTCATAATTATTTATAAAAACATAGAAATACTCTCCCACATGATAAAAAAATTACCCCTCCATACAATGGAAATACCCACCAAAACCTTTATACTCTTATCTAGAACAACTCGCTGAATTTTTTATGATCCAACAAAACATAAGCATAGTTATAAATTATACCTCTCAGAAATAAATTTCTCATTGTATACTATTTTCTAACTATCCATATCATCCAATTCTAGAAACAAACACGATTGTACTATGTGTGCAAACTACAAAGTGGAACAACTGTTCTGCAAAGTGTTATTATACCTGCCCAAGGCAAGTATATTGTAATCGTTTTCCAAGTCAACTTCTAATTAATTTCACATAACTTCAATTTTTTTTATAAAGTTTTATCAATTTAAGTATTAAATTTAATATTTTAAACATTGAAATATAAATTTTCATTTTGTGATGTGTGTAAATCATTGAAATAATTAATTTTATTTGGTTTTACTTTAAATTATGGAATATAAATAATAATAATAAATTAATTAATTAAAAAAAAATTGATATGATTGTTAACTTTTTTGTTTTTATTGTAAACATTATAAATATAATATATTATTTATTTAAGAGAATTAAACTTTACTAAAAATAATAATAACCATTTTTCTAAACTACTTAAGCTACATTCAATTAAATAAGACTATTATAGAGAGTAGGAGGGGAGCATTAATAGAGAATATGTATTATTATTATAATACATATTCTCTATTAATGTCTGTCCCCTCCCACCCTCTAACTTATGATTGATATATATATATATATAAATAACTTTTAAAAATTTCTATTTTTTTTTTTTGTAAGTAAAAAGAGTTGGAGCCTATTATATTATTAATGACAAAATACAGAGCTGTTGGTGATGTCAGCTATCCCGCCTGAGCAGGAAACCGGGACAGCCGGGCATCCCTGTCCATGTGTCACCATAGTTGCAGAGTAGGCAAAATTAACAAAATTCACGCTGCTACGTCCTGCCCGAAGGAAACCGGGACTAGCAGGCATCAGCATGAAACTGGTTCTTTCACCTAGAACTAAGAAATATAGATAGCTATCTGTCCTAAGGCATAAACTATTAAAACAAAACCACAAGCAAAGTCTAGGTCTGAACATCAAATAACCTCGGAGCCAGGGTGATTGTCGTCGACCGCGAAGTGTCTCCATCTTGCTGGAAATGCGTATGCTCGGGCACATGTCGGGCATTGTTTCTTTGGCGTGGCTCTAGAGTGTGCTGCAAAGAACATGTTGAGCCTCTGCTCCAATCTTGCGATGCAGAAGACCTGATCTTCTAAGAGATTTCTCATGTCAAAGACGAGATTGAGATATCCCCAGTCAACTGGAGGTGGCTGTTCCAGGCTGGTGGCCGCTTTTGCTCCCTGCATTTTGTGTCCCTTAGCTCCTCTGGTGGGTTCGGGAGGAACTTCTTCCTCCACATAGCAGGGAGAGTAAGGCCTCTCTACACTGATGTCACAGTGGTTGTGCGTGCCACTTGCCATCTATGGAGTGCTAACCGAGCCAAAATGAGAGCGTGGGTTCCAATTTTCCGGGACCATGAACAAGGTGTGTTCAGGAGGGCTTTCCAGGCCTCCTTCCAGGATCACCTCCTCGACGACCGCCATTGGAGGCGTGCGTGGTCATTCCCTTCTCCTCCTGGCAGCCATTGCCATTGCCTTTTCAAAATTTGCCTTCCTCTTCCGTCGCGACTCTGCTGTATACCAAGCCACTCCTCTTCGCGGTGTCCCCCTGATTCTTGGCATGGTGAGGTTCCAGTGTCCGAGCCAGGAGCGGCCAATTGGAGTCGAATTGCTGCTAAGGGTGGGCAATATGGCCGAGAGCAGCGACAGCTCCAGTGGAATGAGAGAGAACCTGCTGCAATGCTGGTGCTTTTGCGAGACGAAGGTTTTCGGGAGCGCCCTGTTACCTGGACTTACAACTCGCACAACTCGCACAAATGCCATGCCAATTGCCATAACTACAACCATCACCTCCTCCATTAAAATCTGTGGGATAGTGCGGGTACCCTTCCCTTGCGCGAGGGGTCTCGGCTGTTGAATGCGCCTGTGCATATTCATGTCGAATTAATGAGTGAGGTGATGTGAGACGGTAGACACCATAACACCGCGTCCCAGCTCGCTCCCACGTGGCCTCTTCACCCTTCGTGTCACCCCATCCGGGGAATGAAGATCTCTGTTGGCCAAGACTTGACACCGCTTGAGAACCTCTGAAGCTGGTGAGCCATGGCCATCCCAGCAAAAGCGTTCCTCTCCCGTGTCCACTGCCTCATTTGCTAGGCAATCTGCCACTTTGTTTGCTTCTCGTTTCACATGGGAAGTAATGATACTGCAATGCGGTTGAAGGTGAAGACTGAAGTCAACTAGCAGGATATAGAGTCTCCAGCTTGGTGAGATTTTGTCTGGGTTGCATCCGTGGAGAATTCTGGTGGCTAGCCTTGTGATGACTTGGGAATCTCCTTCTAGGATTACCCTATGATGACCGTTGTCGATGGCTATTTGGAGTCCTCTGAGGAGTCCTGTTAGCTCGGCCACATTGTTGGTTGTTTCTCCAAGGAAGCCTGCCTCCATATCTAGGATTTCCCCACCTGAGTTTCTGAGCACGACCCCATATCCTGTCGGTCCTGGGTTGCCTTTGGAGGCTCCATCAAAGTTGACTTTGATGAAGTGCGCTGGAGGGGGAGTCCAGTTGTTAGGACTGGTAGGTAGTCCCGTGTTACATTTTTACTATGGTTGATTGCTAGTTAAGGGCTGCCAATGTTGAAGAATGCTAAGCTCCTGAGGGTTGCACTGCTGATCTTCCTCTGTCCAGGGCTTACTTCTGATTGTTTCTTTGATTAGTGATTTGACTTTCTCCCAAGTGGTTTCAAGTGGGGAGGATTGGGAGTGGAATATTCTCTTGTTTCGTTCCTTCCAAATTTGCCAGAGGGTGAATCCCGGTAGCAATGTCCATATGTAATTTAAAATGGGGTTGTTGAAGGAAATGTTGTCCCAATTCTCAATTGTGCCGTTGATGATGCTCCGGTTCCGACTGGATTTGCGCATAAGTTGCGTGCCATAGTCCCAAATTTTTTGGCTGTAATGACATCCATTGAAGAGGTGTTCTTTGGTTTCCTCCGTTTGTAGGCAAAGAACGCAGCGGGAGGGTCCGATAAGGCCTCTCTTTTGGAGGTTGTCCCATGTCAAGGTTCTGTTGTGCGCCACTAGCCATAGAAAGGTGGAAATTTTAGGCCAGAAGCAGGATTCCAAACTTTGCTCCAGATGTGTTCTTTTTCTGGTTCCTGTTGGTTTCCTTGCAGTGAATAAGCTTCCTTGATAGTGAATCTGCCAGCTGGGGTGTACCCCCACCTCAGGATGTCTGATCCTTCTCTATACCGTATTTTCCTGTTGGTGGCTTGAGCTTGCCAGCTCTGCAGATTAAGGGTTTTGGGGATCCTGAGCTCTTGATGTGAGATTTTCCATCGGCGCCATCGTTGCTGCGGGGTTTGTGCTGCCCAGAGATCTTTGACTTTTAGAGGGGTGTGCTAGTGGAGAGCTCTTTTGAGGTCAGATAATTCCTCCATTGAATCCAGTGGTTTAAGATGCTGCCAAGAGTCTTGCCAGAAGAGGGCACTTCCTCCATCTCTTAGCTCCCAGAAGGCGTGATTCTGAACCAGTGTGCGATTTTGCCAAGCGGTGTTCCAGATGTTGGAGCCTTGTATGCGGTTGTTGTGTCGAATTAGTTGGTCTTCCACAGTGTGGGGGGCATACTTGCGTTGCCACAGTTGTGCCCAGGCTGCTGAAGGATTCTTCAGCCATCTCCACCAGATTTTAGCTCCCATCACTTGATTTAGTTTTCCGGGGTCACAGAGCCCCAATCCGCCTTGACTCTTTGGCATGTAGATCCGATCCCAGTTGACTAGAGCCCATTTCTTTTTAGGTTGGAGGCCTTGCCAGAGAAAATTTCTCTGCAAGGTTCTAATGACTTTGATGACTTTCTTGGGGGATGCCAGGGCCGTGAAGAGGTAAGTAGGTAAAGCTTGCAGGATTGACTTGAGGAGAACCAAACGAGAAGCTATATTGAGGGGTCTAAAGGTCCAATTGCGCAGTCTGTTGGAGATGGAAAGAAGGAGGCTGTCCCAAGATATGGAAGAGGCCGCCGCTCCTGTGAGTGGTACTCCGAGATAGTTGGATGGAAGGGAGCTCCTGGGTATTCCTAGAAGTCTGGAAACATGCCTCTGCACAGGGGCTGGAGTATTAAAGAAGTAAAGCTTGGATTTATCCAGGTTGAGCATCATGCCGGAGGCTTCGGTGAAATCAGAGAGGATGGAGTTCAGCTTGGTAGCTTTCTGAACTAAGGGAGAGTTCAGAAGGAGGGTGTCATCTACGAATTGGCTGTGTGAGGGTGCAGGCTGAATGTTGTGCAGAGGAAGGCCTTTGAGGGAGCCTTCGGTGACTGCTGCTCTGATGTAACGTCCCAGACCTTCCGCTAGGAGAACAAAAAGAAAAGGGGATAGGGGGTCTCCCTGTCGGATTCCTCTAGAGGGCGAGAAGGGTTTGGATGGTACACCATTGATTAGAATGGAGAAGAAGGTTGAAGATATGAGATTCAAGACCCAACTTACCCAACCTTGATCAAAACCAAAGGAGTCAAGGACTACTCTGATGTACTGCCAGCTGGCCCGGTCGAAATATTTGGAGAGGTCGAGTTTTATGAGCATACCTGGAGTTCTCGAAGTCTTGAGGGAGTGTATGATCTCATGAGCCAAGATGACGCTGTCCATGATTTTCCTTCCTTCAACATACCCTGACTGTTCCTTGGAGATGACAAAGGGCAGGATGGGCTTGAGCCTGGTGGCGATGACCTTAGTTATAATTTTATAAATAACGTTGCAAAGGGTTATAGGCCTGAATTATTTGGGATTGGTGACTCATTCCTCTTTCGGAATAACAGTGAGGAAGGTGGCATTGAGTGCTGGCAGTACCAGACCCGATGCTCTTGACTCCTCCACCACTTCCCACACTTCTTTTCTGATCAAATCCCAGCAGTGATGGAAGAAATACGTGGTGAACCCATCCGGGCCTGGGGCTTTGCCTACGGGCATAGCCTTGACTGCTTGGTCGACCTCTTCCTGGGTAATGGGTCGGGTTAAGGCCGCATTCTGCTCCGGGGTGATTAATGCTGGTATGTGCGTAGTGACTCTCCTGATTGCTTCCGTTCTATCTATGACTGATTCTTTTAGGAGGTCTTGATAGTATCTGAGTAGTTCCTCCTCAATTTTGGAATGTTCTCTGATGAGGTTACCTTGGATGTCCTCTAGGTGGGTGATCCTGTTGATGTGCCGTCTGTGCATCATGGATTTATGGAAAAACTTAGTGTTTTTTTTCCCCTCTTTAAGCCATTGCACTCTGGATTTTTGCTTCCATAAGATTTCCTCCTGCTTTCTTCGCTCCTCTAATTGCGCCTGAAGCTGTTCCTCTTCCTGCATGAGCTCTGCGGTTTTGGATCCGGCAATGAAGATTTCTTGAATTTCCTCTAGCCTGCTTTCGATGGTCCTTATGCTTTGTAGTATATTTCCAAAGCTATCTTTATTCCATTGTTTTAGCCTTTGCTTGAAGTTTTTTAATCGCTGCTGAAATTTGTACATGCATGAGCCATGATCTATTTCTGCTTGTTCCCACCAAGATTCAGCTAGTCGTTTGAAGTCCGGGTGTGATAACCAGAATTTCTCGAAGCGGAACGACTTGTATCTGGGAGGTTCCCCCATATCTATCTACAGAGCTAGGGGCCAGTGGTCTGAGACTGCTTTCGATAGGATCAGGCTTTCCAAATTTGCGCATGATTCCATGATTGCTTCCGTTACCAGAAAGCGGTCTAGTCGATAGGCAATGTGCTGATTGCCTGATCTACGATTGGACCACGTAAAGGTACCATTCCTATTCTCTATATCTACTAAGTTAATATGGTCAATGAGAGCTTTGAACTTACCACTGTCTTGCTCCAGTCTTTTGATGCCGCCAGATTTTTCCTCCAGTGTCAGGATCATGTTGAAGTCGCCTCCTATGATCCAGTTTGGGGTGGTTGTCAGGCTCTTGATTAGCTCGATTCGCTCCATGAATTTTTCTTTGTCCTGGCTCCCTTGAGGTCCGTAGACATTTGTGATGGCTCCTTCCTGGTTCGTTCCCATGACCATGAAGTGAGCAGTGATTGTGCCAAATGTTGTAAAGGGCTTGTTGATAGTTACATTGGATGGATTCCATAGGATGGCAAGGCCACCTGAGGCCCCTATGGAGTTCGTTGTTATGGAGGTACATTCTCGCCATATGCGTTGGAAGATTGCTTCCGCCTCTGCTCCTTTGCATTTAGTTTCTTGGAGCAGTAGAATATCTGGTTTCTCTGCTATGATGCACTCTCGGAGGATCCTTTGTTTGGATCTCCCATTCAGTCCTCTTATATTCTAGGTTATGATCTTCATCATTAAGAAGGAGGTGAGTAGTGGAGGTATCCCTCCGAGAGCTTGTGTATCTGTCCTGAGTTTATCATGAGGTTCCTTGCCTCCTTGATCGGTTGATGCGTTGTTTTACGTCCTCTTCTTTTGCTTTCACGCAGGACTCTCTTCAAGCCAGAGTTCTGGTCCAATGCTATGCCTAGACGTGCGGTGGACCCTGCTGAGGAGTTGAGAAAGGCCTTGTGTACCTTGCGCAATTGTTCCTCCGGGAGGGTCTGCAGGTTCTTTTGGTTTAGAGCTTCCTCCAGCTTTTCCAAATCTATCCCTGCCAACTCTCGGTCATCCAACATCATCGGGGTATCCCCATCCCCTTCTCCTCTATCCTCCATGTGGGTTTCCTCATTTTGAGGGGAGGGGTTGGGTTGTGTGCTCTCCGCTTGCGGCTACTGGGGATTTTTGTGCGGGTTCTGCACCTCCTCCTCTTCTGGTAGTTGCTCTAGAATCTCGTACGAGTTCTTGGTGGCTATGCTTTGTCTGGGATCCATGGGCTGCTTCTTTGGTGGATTTTTCCTTTTCGATGTGACTGTGGTGAAGCCATCTTTCTGCTTGGTATCATTTGCTTTGGTGGCTTGCTTGATGAGAGGGCAGTCTCGGTAGAGGTGGCCATGCTCATGACATTTTCGGCATCTGAATGGTATGTGTTCGTAGTCCAGAGTTTGCTGCCAGTCCTCATCCTGGTACTCAAGGGTGACCGCGCCAGGGAGTGCTTTGGATATGTTCATATACACACAGATCCTGGCGTATGAAGTATATTTTCGCTGTCTGGTAGCCTCTGACGCCCTTACATATTGCCCTAGGGTGTTTCCTATACCCATTAGAATTTCTTCCAACCAGAACTCTTGTGGTAGGGAGTACAGGCGTATCCAAACCGGGGCCATGGTGAAGTCTTCTTTGTCCGGGCTGAATCTTTCGGTCCAGAAGCGGAGGAACAGTCCTGCCGAGTTGAAGAAGTATGGCCCATTTTCAAAGATTTTGTCTTTGTCCTCTAGGTTGTATAAGATTATTGTGAAGAATCCCTTAGAGCTGAGTTGAAGCTCATAGTCGCCTTTGGGGTTCCACCCGTGCTTTATCCACTTGTTGAGGTCTCTTTCTGCCGGCCATAGCCCTAGAAATTTGCCGATGAGTGCATGCTCCCGCATGAACTGTGTATGCTCGCCCACTCTGGTTGAGCTGATGAGGTACCTCGGCGGCTTCTCCATTTGCGGGATGCATTTGCCCGGTTCCCAGCTTCGTGGTTTCGTCGGTTGAGAGGTTCCTGCTTCTGTTTCCATGTCTGCTTTGATGCTTTGCTCCCTGGCTAGTATCTGCTCTCGTATCTACGGCGGTGGCTCGAAGGTGGGTCGTGTTATTCTGGTTCCAAGTTTTTCATTAGCCGCAACATTGCGGTATGAGGGGGGTTTCCCCCCCTCCTCTGCGCCCATTCTCCTGCGGCAGTAGGAGCCGTTCGTTGAGGAAAGGCGTTGGATGGTGTTCTCACTGGTGAACTTTGCCTGGTGTTCGACCTTCCGTCTTAGGCGGGTCTAGGGTTTTTGCAGAGCCTCCCATCCCATCCCCCTTAAAAATTTCTATTAAACTTATGTTATTTTAAAAATTAAAAATTAATTATATTTTTAATATTTATTTTATTTATATATATTTAAAAAAAATACTTATTTTATTTACATATATTAAAAAAAATGATTTATTTTATTTATATTATTGAAAATTTTAATAAATTAAATTTATATATTTTAATTATTAATTATTTTAATTATTATATTAATAATCATTCAATTCCTATTTTAATAAAAACATTGATAGCAAATTAAATAAGAAAAGATATTGATGACAAATCAAAAAAAAACACAATTCCATTTCTTCCTTAAATTTTTAACCCACAAAATTGAATATTAATTCTATAATATCTTTCTATTTCTTCCTTAAATTTTTAACCCACAAAATTGAATGTTAATCCCATAACATCTCTTTCTATTTCTTTTTAAAATTTTAAAGGACATGGTTGAATGTTAGTGTGATATATCTTAGAACTTTGTTGTATTGTATATTATATTTTATACTAGCATACCCTTTAAGCTGGCGAATGAGAATGCCAAAATAATTTGAGGGAGGTTTCAGCAAGAAGGTGTGTTTGGCTCATGCACCTAGTTGGTTCACTATTTGAATGATGTTTGGCTCATGCCCCCAAAGTGTCTCAACTTGTATAAGGGAAATATAGAAACATTGAACTCTTCACCACTCCGGTTCACCACTAGATTCATTTGTACCCACTACCATCTGCAACCTTTTACCTCAACCCTTTCTACCCACCTAAACAATGTGCCCACTACCATCCATAAGTGAAGACCTTACATAAAGCCCCTAAAACACCATCTATCTTCCCTGAATACATGTCTCTAAATACATATTTTAAGTTTATATGTTTCCTCTATTTTTTTATATACTTTATATTTATGAAGTTTATATTGTTCTTTCATATATAAATATGTATATATTTATATTTAAAATATATAAAATTTAATATATAATATTTAATACTACAAACATAAAAAAAAATTTAAAAATAAAATCTTATTTATTATAAGAATTATAT
>ML791578.1:355058-368166 GCA_009831015.1 Picea engelmannii | reverse complement strand
AATAATAGTGTTATAAAATTTAATATATAATAAATGTAATTTTATTTATGTAATAATATCTACACGGTTTTAATATTTTTTGTTTTTTAATATATAATTTATATACAATAAATATATAAGATTTAATATATAATAAGTTTATAAGATTTAATATATAATAAGTTTAATGTTATTTATGTAATAATATGAATAAGTTTATAAGATTCTTGATTTTTTTATATTATATGTAATATTTAGAAATTATTATTATAGTTTAATTTGAAATTGTATCATATTTGATAGATAACTATAAATAATAAATAGATCATTATGAAAGCAATGTTTCAAACATTGTAAAAGAAATGAAAATTAAAAATGGAATATATTAGACAATTCAGGTACAACTCACTTGGAGGAGTTTGACATTCTCTTTGCAACGTCAACCTACCCAGCTTTTATGTTCCATCCTTACAACTCTCAACAAGTGTCCAACCTCCCTCTCAACAAGTGTCTAACCTCCCCCAGCTTTTATGTTCCGTCCTTACAACTCTCAACAAGTGTCCAACCTCCCTCTCAACAAGTGTCTAACCTCCCTAGCACCCGCCTTCCTGAGCAATTGTACAACAAAACCATTTTTAAAATCTTGCTTATCTTCACCTAGTTGTTGGATATCTTTATTTCTATCCCCCTGCTACGGTTCAACAATAAACACATAATAATTTAAATATAATAGTGTTTATTAAAAGTTGTGTACAATCATTGTTTTCTGCTGCAAGGCTTTGTTAATAACCTAAAAAGTTGGAATGCACTTTAATTGAAAAACATTCACATCCTTGCATGCTTTATTCGATAGGTTGGATCGCTCTCATGGACGTTTCCATTTTACAATAAAAACCAATATGTCATGAATTCGATGAAAATAGAATTCAAAATGTTGTAATAATGGGTTATTACTTTATTTTCAAATATAAATGATTGAAAAGAGAGAGACAATTTTTTCTGACTATTGAAAGAGAGAGAATATGTATTTATAACTTGTAGATAATTATTCATCATATCACCTACATCACATAGAGAGAGACAATGTTTTGTGAATATTAAAAGTGAGAGAATATGTATTTATAACTTAAGGATAATTATTCATCATATTACCTATCACCTATATTTGCCTAATTTTTTTTCTAAATAGATGATTGCAAGAATCTACAGTAAAAGTCTTCTTTCCACATTGTAAGCACACATAGATTTTATTATACAACCCTTAAGAATAATGACAAAACAATGTGGGTACCTTATAAGAGTGAATTGAGTTTGAACTGAGTTTGGTCTTTTTCAAGATCTATATTTAGGTTTTATTTCCTAAGTTTTCCAAATAAATATAACCTTGAAAACAACTCCAAGAACCTCATGTGATAGAGCTTGACACATGTGATAATGCTTGGCATGACAAGTTTGTATGAAAGATATACTTTGTAATCACATTCATGCGAATTCACTTTGACAACATTTAAAATCCATAGTTTTTAAAGTCATTACATGGAATTTGAGGATGTTTTTGATCAGTGATAATTAAAGTTTCATCATTCATTAGTACATGTTATAAACTTTTCCATTATCAACACAACCTATGTGGTTTGCATTATCTATATATATATATATATATATATATATATATATATATATATATATATATATATATATATATCGCAAAATTATATTACATACTAAATATATTTGAAATGTTTTCATATTCTATACATTCATTCAAAAATCTTAACAATACATATATTACAAATCACCAAGTTATATTATATAATAAATATATTTGAAATACATATATCACAAATCACCAAGTTATATTACATAATAAATATATTTAAAATGTTCCCATATTCTATACATTCATTCAAAAATCTTACAACCATTTTACAATATTCTACAATAAATATATTTAAAATATTCATACAAAGATCTTACAATCATCTTAAAAAAACACAAATTCCTTTTGCATAAAAATATCTTAAAAAAACACAAATTCTTTTTGCATAAAAATATATGTAACCAAGTTATTAGGACAATAATATTTTATATATGTCAATTAAAAAAATAGATTAATTATAATAGTAGTTATGCAAACTCTCTTACATTTAACTTAAAAAAACTAATTTAAATGTTTACCATATATCTTTTTATGATATCTTTAAATTAATTATACAAAAAAATAATTTATCTTTACCAATTTTATTAAAATTTCAAATCATTTTTATAACACTATTTTCATAATTTTAGAAATTTAATAATAAATCATGAAATATCATATAACTATTCATTTATTTGAATATTTATTATATAAATAAATCTATTTTACATTTCATAATATCAATTTTAAATTAAATTTATTAAATAATAACAAAATATATTGATGGTCATTTTTAAATTACTTCAAATTATATATATATATATATATAAAAGAGTACCATTCCATATATTCACTTTGTATTACATTTATTACACAACAAAACACATTCTACAACTCTATAATAAAGAAGATGTTTAAAGTATTGTTGATAAATTAATGTGATTTTTTATTACCTCTTCCAAATTACCTTGAAAATATGACTAAAATAAGCTAAAAGTCTAAACTATCTTCGCCGTCATATATATATATATATATATATATATATATATATATATAGATTTTTTAGTGACTTGGATTGTAACTTGTATTCAAAGATGCCAACACCAACGGAGGTGGTGTAACAATGTTGCAGAGGTGATGAGTTAATTAATGTCAGATATAAGCAAAGCAAAGGCGGTGCAACAATGTTGAGGCAGTGAGTTAATTAATGTCAGTGAGTTAAACTCATTTTAAATGTTGACAAAATTATAAGTGAAAATGTTTAATCCTTGTCAACCCTAAAAAATTCAAAGTTACGTGTAGATTTCACGTAAAATGTATTTCTCGTACTTGTTTTGTTTTCAGTGGATCATATACAATCGACTTGTATATTTGACTATCTTAATTTTATTTCTGAGAAGACATATGTGCAAGAGGTAGATTTGACACAGTAGAAATCCATGCATTGGAAAGCACGCACACAATTGCACCGCTTTTTTAAAGGGAAAGTCTACACCTGTGTGAATTTAAGTTGTTTGTGGAAGTTTGGATAAAAATTTAAAAACATAATAGAATAACCCTGGTCAATACACCGTCGATATGTAATTCTTCTTCCACTACGTCATTGACTTTGATTCACCTCTGTTTCATTACCCATGGTTTCTTTGTTACTTCTTGTCAGGTGGGAAGAATATCACTTTTATTAACCAAGTCACATCAAATCAAGAGATTGTGGAATACTTTATCTTCTTCAATATCTTATCTTCGTTCATACTATGTCAGTTTGCATTAATGGAAATGTCGAAATGGGAAGTGTAATGCATTTATGGAGTTGGGTGCTTTAGAGACATGCATCTCATGATTTGCAATGACCTTTAACAATGACCATCCAGATCACATGATATGACTTGATCAGATTCAATAATCACTTATGATGTGAAGATACACAAAAGTTCCCAACACCAAGATATGCCCTACCTTTAATCCCTTCAAAATCTACCTCTAACCACTCACAAGTCACAACCATGGTAGCCGACAACTAATCACAACCGCTGGCCCCTACTGGGGACTTCAACATGTCCCCTTCATCTTTGACATGAAAATTCATACTTTGAAGGGGATAAAGAGAATGGAGTGTCTACTTAAAGATACCTCATGAGTCTTGGATTAAAAACTGTATCTTGGAGATCATGCAATGTAGTATACCTAGGGAGGTAATATGGGGTACCTAGGGAGGTACCCAATGGGCATGTAGTTATGTGTTATTAATGGAATTCATTTAATATATGAGAATGTGGTCATTCAATGTAAGGTGGACTAGGTCCACTATATTAATAAAGGCCCACTATGGTAGTTAAATGTAATAAATGTGAATTGGATCTTCGGCTGCGCTAGGTCTGCAGGTCGCTTCAGCGTGCCCCTGAGGCCTTCACGCCCGCTTGTTCGATTTACAGCGTCCCCACTGTCCAATGGAAGCTTCAGGGGACCCCGATCCACCCCCAGAGGTCCAAACCTTCAGAAATATGGTAGCAACAGGCCCAAAGTGGTCGCCCTCAACGTCCCAGCAAAAGTTCGTAAGGAAAATGGATTCCATCCCCACGGTGGCTCTGCCAGAAGAAGAAACATGTAAAGCAGCTCTGAACCTGGCCGAGAGAGGTCTCATAGGCCAGTTTATGGGCCTCTGGCCTTCGCCTAAATCAGTGGAAGAATGGACACAAAGGAACTGGAAACCCCTGATCAAAGAGGGAGTCAAAAGCTACTTTGTAGGAAAGGGCTTCTTTGTATTCGTCTTCGAGAACACTGAAGATAGAGGATTGATCTTCAGAAACGGGCCATTGTTTATGGGTCCTCAGGGACTTTACCTAAATAAATGGACTCCCGACTTCGACCCCACTCAAGACGTTCCCTCCGCAGTCCCAGTATGGGTCAGGCTTCCACATCTACCTCTCCACTGTTGGAATAAAAAATCCCTCCAGATCATTGGCAACGCACTGGGAAAATACATAGACCACGCTGTAAGAAAGGATCAGTATTCCTGCACTCGAATCTGCATAGAAGTGGACTTAGAAGAGGGGCTCCCAGAAGCAATCAATCTTACCGTAGCTGGGTGGACGCATGTACAGGAGATGGATTACGAGCAACTACCTTTTAAATGCAGACACTGTCACGGACACGGACACTTTGCAAAGCATTGCAAGAAGAAAGCAGAGGAACAGGTAGAAAAACATAATGGGGAATCATGGACCCTGGTTCAGAAAAACACAAATACAAAAAAAGGTAAAGGTAAAGGCCACATGATCATATCTCCCAGCAGCGACAGTAACGAACAAGAAAAGGACGCATTGCAAAAGGGAACAGTAAATGTACAGAACAAGCATGCAAAACAAATAGAAGAAAATGGGGAACAGGCAGAAACACTACCCTCTATCAAAGTGGGAGGGAAAGAGCTATAGATTGAGGACAATCAAGGCAGCCCTTCAAACCCTTCATATGCAGAAATCACGAAGAAAAAACCATAGGAAAGCTCAGGTTCTTCAAAGGATGAAACCTTTGAGCGTCCCTCGAAGAAAGCAGGAAGGAAATCCCGCAAAGAAAAGAGGGAGGAGGAGGCAGAAAGGTTCAAGACACAAGGCAGCCAGTCCACAATAGAAATGTCTATTGGTCGAAATACCAGACCAAGACCTTCCAAGGGAGGTCCCAACCCCCCCCATCAAGTAAATAATGAAACTTGCCTCCTGGAACTGTAGAGGTCTGGGGAATCCCTCTAAAATAGAAGCAGTCAAGGACCTTTTGAAAGCAGATCCCTCAGATATTCTAATGCTCCAGGAGACCAAAATAGAAGGGGAAGCCCTTCTAGATATCAACAGATCAAAGTGGAACAAAAGAGCTGGCAAAACAGTCAGTTCAAGGGGGACCTCCAGAGGATTGGCAACCCTTTGGATCGATGACATCTTCCATCTGAACAAGCACTTCGAAACTCAGCACTGGATCTTCATGGAACTGAAGCACAACTCAAGTAAGCTATCCATCTCTCTTTTTAATCTTTATGTACCAGTTTCTTATGCTGAAAAACGAGAATGCTGGAACTCACTCTCGACTTATTTAGACAAGAACTCTCCCAGCAACATCATCATAGCAGGGGATCTTAACATTGTAACAAAAGCAAAAGAGAAGAGGGGAGGTTCCAATAACACAGACCCCATGCTGGTAAAGGTAGAGGAAATTATGCAGTTTTGGGATCTCTTAGACTTCAATCCCATCTAAGGCATTTACACTTGGTCCAACAACAGGGTGGGTGTGGACCATATATCTGCCCGTTTAGACCGTTTTCTTGTGCAAAGTTCCATAATGATGAACAAAAAGATTATCACTACCAAAATTTTGCCCAAACTCACCTTAGACCATAAGCCAATGCAGCTCCTCTTGGAAGAAGAAGAAGAACTGGGCTCCATTCCGTTTCGATTAAGCCCATTGTGGATTGACAGAGGTGAATTTTTAGAGACAGTAAAATCAGCATGGGTCAAGTCTTTCTCGGGATCGCCAAGCTATGTCTGGGAACAAAAGCTGAAAGCCACAAAACAAGCGCTGAAGGACTGGATAAAGAAACCAGCCCCTAACCCTTCCGAACAAAGAAGATAAGCAGTGCAGTCACTGCAAACTTTGCAAACAGATATGGAAAATAAAGATATCACAACAGAGCTGCTGGAAAAAGAAGTAAAAGCGCAGCGAACCACATTCCAATCCTTTCGAAGGGAGGAAGAATACTGGAGACTTAAATCCATAAGTCTTTGGCTGAAGGCTGGGGACAGGACCACCTCCTATTTTCACCGGCAATATAGAGCGAGGCTATCCAGGAATCACATAGCAGAAATAAAAACAGGGGATGGTCAAGTCTGTAAAGGGTTCAATCAAGTCAAAGCCGCTGCAGAATCCCATTTCAAGAACTTATACAGAGAAGACACTCTAAGTAACGAAGAGGAAACTGCAGATCTACTCTCCAATATCCCGCCCCTCATTAGTCCAGAAGATAATGAATCTCTCTGCCAGCCACCTTCCGAGGAAGAAATCACCAAAGTAATCTGGTCCATGGAGGCAGACAAGGCTCCTGGGCCTGATGGTTTTACAATCCACTTTTACAAATCCTGCTGGCATATCATCAAAGATGATCTCCTTAAAATGATCAGTGGGTGCATGAAAAAAGCGAAGGTTGGTGGAGGAACCAACTCTACTTATCTGTCTTTAATTCCCAAAGACACCAACCCTGAATCATTCGCAAGATTCAGGCCAATATCGTTGTGTAATGCATCTTACAAAATCCTGGCAAAGCTTCTTGCAAACCGGATCAAACCTCTGCTAAAAAGAATGATTACTAGTTTTCAAGGCGGATTTGTGGAAGGCAGGCATATACAGGATAATGTAATACAAGTACAGGAGATTGTACACACCAGCATACAACGGAATGAGAAAGGAATGCTGATAAAGATGGACATGGCGAACGTGTTTGACAGAGTCAACCGCTCATTTTTATACAGAGTTCTTCTCTCTTTCGGATTTTCGTCCCAGTTTGTTCAGATGATTAAGGCATGCATTGAAAAACCATGGGTCGCCCCCTTAGTCAATGGACGTCCTACCAACTTTTTTCAAACTCAGAGGGGCATCAGGCAGGGATGCCCTCTTTCTCCCTTCCTGTATATAATCATGGCAGACTCCCTCAGTAGAAAGTTCATTGCAGAAAGGACAGCTGGAAACATACCGGGTCTTAAATCCTCCATTGGGGCAGAACCCTTAAACCATGCGCTCTTCGCAGATGACTCACTTTTACTCGGAGGAGCCTCCATCAGAATTGCCAGAGCCATCGATTTGGTTCTCAAAACTTACTGCAGATCCTCAAGAGCTGTAATCAATGACAGCAAAAGCGAAATTTATAGTTGGAATCTATGTCAGCAGGAACTCTCAGGCATCTCCGCCATCCTCGGGTTCAAAGGTCACGAAAATTGGGACAGGATCCAGTACCTCGGCCTCCCTATTATCTTAGGTGGAAACAAAAGATTGTTATGGAGTGACCTCATTTCCAAAATCAAAAACAAAATTGCAGCGTGGGGAGGCTTTTGGCTAACAAGGGGCAGCAAAGTCACGCTCATTAAGTCTGTGTTGTCTGCGATTCCTCTTTACCAGGCAACGTTTCTCTTAGCCCCCAGATCGGTGACTGAGCAGATTTCCAAGCTCATCCAAGACTTCTTGTGGCAGGGGGGGAAGGGCAATGACAATAAATTGCATTTGGTGAATTGGGAGATCGTCAGAAGACCCATGACAGAGGGAGGATTACAAATACGGGACTCGTCACTCGCCAACTTAGCACTGGGAGGTAATATCTTGTGGATGTTGATTGATGATCCCACGCACCCGGTGAGCTCCACTCTGCGTGCAAAATATGGGGTCAACAGCTCTCTTAGCAACCTCCAGTTTTATAGCCATGCAAAATGTACGCATATGTGGAAACTGTGCTGCAAAAGCAACAAGTTTTTCAAAAATCTGGTGTACAGAATCCCTGGCAACGGCAAATGCACGTCAATCTGGATGGATAGCATCATGGGGAGAGAACCCCTGGCAGAAAATGATGAAATTGCAGACCTCAGAGATTGGCTGGAGAGAGCAGGAGTAATTAGACTTTATGACCTCTCGAAATGGGATCACCGAGGGGACTGGGCAGGTTGGGATTTCCACGGTGTTCCTCCTCGTTTATCACAGCAACAATCCATTCTTGTTGACCTGCTGGAGGATGCTGCCCCAGTCAACAGAACCACTAAAGATAGATGGGGATGGGGCCAGACAGGAGTTTACACTTCAACGACAGGATATAGAGCTTTGCAGGCCTCAAGAAACAACAGTCATACTCCAGCTTTTTGGAAAAGAGTCTTGGACCAACTATCCATCCCAAAAGTGAACTTCTTTTTTTGGACCCTGATGCATAAGAAACTTCTCACGGGAGAAAATATGGAGAAAAGGAATATAGTGGGGCCTCACAGATGCGCGCTATGCAACAATAACTTCGAAACATCTCAACATTTGTTCATGGACTACATCTTTGCCAAAGAGGTATGGGGGCTCTTTCTTCAGGATTTCCAGATTAATATTCCACCTCAAAATTCGGTTGCAGAACTTTTCGCCTCTTGGAATCTAATCTACCCCCAGCGCATTCCGTCTAAATCTTTCTGGACCAAAATATGGACAGTGATGCCCAAGTATGTATGCTGGCAGCTTTGGTTGACTCGCAATCAGTCGATATTCAAAGAGGAGCGGCACTCTCCGTTGCAAGTAGCGGCAAAAGATAAATCTTTCCTTCTGGAAGAGGCCCAACAACAGTATGCCAAAGAGGATCCTTTGCTACTGCCGGAGGAAAAGAGGTGGTTAAGCTTTCTTGTCCCTCTTCCGAGTAAGCATTTCCCTTCCCCAAAAATAGCCAATCTGGAATGGCGAATAAGAGTTGATGATGACAAATTCCAGCCTTGGTGGAGGACTAAAAATTTAACCACAATATTCTTTGACGGGCCGTCCAAAGGAAACCCAGGTGAATTCAGAGCTGGGGGGGTCATATACTCCCCGGATGGGTCTTCAAAAGATTGCTTCTGCTGGGGATTAGGACAGAAATCCAACAATCAAGCTGAAATGTTAGGGCTTACCAAAGCTTTCCTCCTCGTCAGAGAAAAAGGAGTCAAAGATTTACAAGTTTTCGGAGACTCAGAGGTAATAATAAGAAACCTAAACATGGAGACCCAGTTCAACAATGCCATCCTAAACAAAATCTTAGACAGACTGAAGAGAGTCTTACTAGACTTCAATTCGTGCAAGTTTTATCATATCTTGAGAAAGTCGAACAATGAAGCTGATATGATGGCGAACAAAGGCAACTCTCTTGTGAAAGGACTCCTAATTGTAAACAACGAAAGTTATTTGCAAATCCACTGAAAATGTTGTCCTCCAAAAGCAGCTGCAGCTAGAAATCTGCCTTGTAATAAGGGTCGCCTCGGCAAAGACCCACTTTTGTTTCAGTTAAATAAATCCTACAACCGTTTCAGTTAAAAAAAAAAAATGTAATAAATGTGAGAATGTTCTCTAGAAGATTCCTAGGAGATAGAGAGAGATATATAAATAAGTGTAAGCAATGTAATGAAGCATAGTGAAAAATATTGTGATTGTACAAGCAAGTGTTGCTTGAGGAGTGCATTCCTTCCTTAAGAAATATTATATGCTGTTACCCTACCTCAAGGGTTTTCTCTATATTATTGTGTTCATGTTATGGTGAATGGTTTATTCTTGGTCTTATTGAAGTATATTTGTAGATCTGGTATAGACACTTAACAATTGGTATAAGAGCACTTTCCTTGGCCAAAGAAGGGAATACTTTTTTTCTCTTTTAGAAGATTTTTTTTCTAGGGAAGAAAAAAAGGGCGTCGCACTTCAGGTTCATATATGAATATTTACAAAATAAATTTGGAAATTTTTTTTGGGTATTTGAATTCCTCTCTTAAAAATACCCAATTTCAAAAAAATAAATAGCCGAAACGATGTTCGGGAAGTAACGTTATGAACATTTTAAATTCAATAGTTTTTCAGGGTTTTTTCGGGAAAAAGTTGCGATTTTCTGTTGTAACTTATTGTTCTATTTTTGAGGTTTTTCATTGCAAGATGTATTTTACAGGGAAATGTGATGGCCCTAGTATTGAAGAATTCATTAAATAAACAAGGTCATCATGGGAAGAGAATTGGCCCCATTGGGTAGATCTCAAATTGCAAGGTGATGCTGCCATTTGGTGGAAATCGCTTGATTATAAGGAGATGATGACACTCTCCAATGGAGAATTTGAAAAAATATTGTTAGACAAGTGGTCTCATGGAAAAAATAAGGATACAGAGAGAACCAAGAGTTTATTTTCATGTGACAAATCTATATTACAGGTTTATGGTTGTATTCATAAAGAAAATATCATTGTTTCTATCAACCCTAGTCGGATGCATAATTTTATCAATGTTCAGTTGGTTAATAGATTGCAAGTTCCAGTAAAGAATATTCAAAACATATATGTTGAGGGTGAAAATGTTCAAATTTTTAAAGATTTGAAGATTACCATGGATAAATATGTGTTACATTCAAATTTTTATGCTATGGATATGGATGAAGTGGATATTGTTTTGGGATATCCTTGGATAGAATCAATGGGTACCATTAATATTAATGTGAAAAAGAAGTTTTTGAAGTTGTGGTACAAGAAAACGAAAATCACATTGCAGGATGTGTCTCTCAATAAGAAATATGGGCCCATAGAAGCTAGTAAATAAGTTATTGCCGAGTATGAAGTTGAATCAGAGACAAAGTCTACAGAAAGAGATGAAGCAAAATTACAAGAATGACATAATCATGAAGCTAAGGAGGTAATTGACTCAAAGGCACAAAGTGTTGCATATTTGAAGAAAAAAGAACAAATTTCTATAGTTATTGTATATCGCCATCCATACCATATAGAGACACAACAGTCATCAAGGCAAGGGCGTGTGCATCAACACATTTATGCACCAGCAAGGCACCAGACAGGAAACCGATCAAGAGGTGCATGGAGGACTACTGACACTACAGGAAGAGCTCAAGCTACAGAAAAAATCCCATGGCAACCCCAACATGATGTAGAGAAAGATCATGGTGGAAAAGCAGCAGATAGACATCATGTTTGACTTCCATTGGGATGGATGGATGGTCGTAATTGGTACCATTTGGCTACATTGCTTAGCCGATCATATTGTATGGTTTCTTCTCATGTTTGGAGGACGAAACATGTGAAGGGGGATGGAATGTAGTATACCTAGGGAGGTAATATGGGGTACCTAAGGAGGTACCCAATGGGCATGTAGTTATGTGTTATTAATGGAAGTCATTTAATATATGAGAATGTGGTCATTCAATGTAAGGTGGACTAGGTCCACTATATTAATAAAGGCCCACTATGGTAGTTAAATGTAATAAATGTGAGAAGGTTCTCTAGAAGGTTCCTAGGAGATAGAGAGAGCTATACAAAGAAGTGTAAGAAATGTAATGAAATATAGTGAAAAATATTGTGATTGTACAAGTAAGTGTTGCTTGAGGAGTGCATTCCTTCCTCAAGGAATATTATATGGTGTTACCCTACCTCAAGGGTTTTCTCTATATTCTTGTGTTCATGTTATGGTGAATGGTTTATGGTTTATTCTTGGTCTTATTGAAGTATATTTGCAGATCTGGTATAGGCACTTAACATGCAAACAATCTATTCCAACACATTCCACTATAGAGACAGCATATGTGGTTTCTGCAGAGACAACAAAGGAGTTTGTGTGGCTAAGGAAGATATTAGATGATTTGGAGGAGAAACAAGTAAATGCTACTCCAGTTTTGATTGACAACACTTATGCAATCAAATTGGAAAATAATCATAGATTCCATGATCAAACCAAGCACATCAACACAAAGTACCATTTGATTCAACATCTTGTAAATGCCAAGACCATTCAGTGGATACATTGTTCCACAAGAGATCAAATTGTAGACATCTTCACCAAAGTGCTTGGAAGAGAAAAGTTTGAAAAGTTCAGAAAGATGCTTGGACTTACAAATGACCCTTCGGATTAATGGGGGTGGGGGATGTCAGTTACCTAATCCTTTAAATTATGGTACCGTAAATATTATTGCAAAATGTTATTCTAGAAGAAAATGAAGAGTCGTAGGTGAATATGAACATCCATCCGACCACCACTAAATGTTTATGTTGCAAAGAGGCCATTGAACAAGAGAAGTGTTGAATTACTGAGAGGGGGGGTGAATCAGTAATAGTGTAATTATAATCATTTTTCTTCAAATGTTATATCAATGTAGAATTATTATCCAATAATGAGTAGTAAGAAATAAACAATCACAAACATACACAGTACACCAGCGTTTTACGTGGAAACCCAAATCGAGAGAAAACCACAGAATGATTTTTCTTATATGTCTTGAAAAATTACATTCATTGGAAGCACCAACTTCCTTTGTTTTCCAGCTGTAACTGGAAGGAGGCTCCAACCCCGTAGTTTCTCAGGCTACAACCTGAGGGAAGCTCCAACTCTCCAATTCTCTAGCTACAACCAGAAGGAGGCTACAACCCCCAATGTTCTTCAACTACAACCGGAAGGTGGTTACAATCACCTGTCCTTGCCCCGTCCTGCCACTCTGAAGTAGAAGTAGAATGATGGAACCACTATCACACTATCATTGTGAGATATATCACTGTAAACCTGTACCAATAACTATGAACCATGCATCAACCTATACCTCAACCTGTAATCAACCTGTACCATAAACAAGTGCATCAACCATGCACCAACCTGTAATCAACCTGTACCACAAAAAAGTGCATCCAACCATGTACCAAGTATGTACCAATCATGTGTCAACTACTCATCAACTATGACTCATCAATATGTACCAACATCATCAACTATACA
>ML791578.1:316121-347176 GCA_009831015.1 Picea engelmannii | reverse complement strand
TACACTCATCACTTCACTTTATTATTTACCTTTTAAAATCTCTTAAACCACTTTGACTACTTTGACCTTTTGGGGCTTCTACATGACATATGAGGGTCCTCCAACTTCGTAAGGCCATAACTCTCAAACCGTGAGGAGTTATGCGACGTTCTACATACCACTAGAAATGGCATGACATGTACTATCCATATAGAATATTTTTATCTGAAAATATATCATAACTCATACTATTACCCATCAAACAAACTTGGGTCCATTACCCAAACTTGGGGTCTCCAACTTCTCATGGCCATAATTGTCTAATCGTGAGGAATTATGTGACGTTCCACATACCACTGGAAATGAAATGACAAGCACTATCCATCTAGGATATTTTCCCTAACAAAATCACTTTCCTTCATCTCATTATTCCACAATTAAGCATGGGTTCTCTTACTCCACAAAGCGTCTTCCCATGAGGGCTTTCACCATAAGGGGACCACTTTGGAGTTCATCCATATTTACTTCTTATCAACCATGACAAAACAATAATGAGTCATATTTACATCAAACAATATTGGGTCCATTACCCAAGCCTTTGGGCTACGAGGCTTTCTTCAAGGGTTGACATCAATTGCAACCAACCTTAATCAACAAGAAGGACCAATGGGCCTCACATAACAAAATAAGTCCCTTGGAAGATGTGAAAACCCTTAGGCACGACATCCTTCTTTTTAAAGTAACATAAAAATATGATATGATTTTTTTATTGATTTCATCTTGTAAAAATAAATTTGAGATTATTATAATTAATTTAAAAAAAATTAAAATAATTTATGGAATATTTTATTTTGAAGTGAGTTAATAAGTGGACATACTCAATTTATTTTGTAATGGGTTAATAAGTGGATATAGTAGTTTAACTTTTTTTATTAAGTAAATTGTTTATTGGAATTGCTTGTTTTTTTTTTTTTAAATGTTGATGTTTTGAATTATCTTAAAATAAAATAAATTTCTTAAAAACAAAGTTTCATAATCAAAATTTCCATTAATAAAGTACAACTATAACTTTTAATAAATTCCTACTAAATTAAAAAAAAAATCTTAAAAAAAAAAGAATTTTTCTAATCTTAATTTAGAAAAATGGAAAGATACATTACATTTTCCTTAATTTCTGAATCTAAATCTTAATTTATTTTAAGTATAACACAAATGGAAAGATACATTACATTTTCCTAAAAAAAACATTAAATAATTGAAAAAAGAAAACAATTCGGTCCAATATTAGAAAAGACACCGACAACAAATACTGTATTATCTATATTTTGTATTATTCATGGTGTCATACCGTGACTTTGGTGCCTCTGATAACGTTCTCTTTCTGTACCACACGTGATTTATGAAAAGTAAAGTCGGTGGCGCGAATTGCAATGGCCGACTGCGTCATGTGTAACTCCACAGTATTCTCGCTGTTAATTATTATTTTTAATTTAGTCATTTACATGGACAACGAAACACTCGTTATATTTTTCATGTTAGTGTAATTAATGTACAATGATAAAGGAGGAAGCTGTAGTAATTATGCTGATAAGTATTATTGAACACTAGACTGACCGCAAATGATTTAAATGAAATGTGACAAGTGGATACATTGATTTGATAAGTAGTATTTGAATTCTCCTGGCAGCCGTCCACTGTTAAGGCTCTGCCATTACAAGTCTGTGAGATTAATCTGAAGCAGGGGTTCACCTTAGCCTGCTTTGATGGAGCGGCACACTCCAGTGGTCATTGCTGTGGGGCAGGAGGCATTTTCAGATTCCATTCTTCGAGAGTTACCAAATGGTTCATAAACTGCGGAGCGGGATCAAATACAAAAGCAAAACTGCTGGGTTTGTGGGCAACTCTCACTCTGGCAACCTTTTGGTCAATTAACCAACTTCAAATCCTTGGTGATTGACGGGTCATCATTGATTGGATAAACCTTAAGTGCAATCTCAATACTGTAAATATAGAGTGCTGGAAACAAAACTTTGGATTTGGCTAAAAATATCAAAGATCTCAGTGTCCACCACATTTATAGAGTGCATAATAAAGAAGCCGATGCCCTCTCTAAAAGAGCTCTGACTGAAATTGAAGGAAGACTATCGGTCCATCACTCGGACAGTGGCCTGGACAGTCAGCCCTCCAGCATCAATATCTTTGAATTGCCAAGGGATGGTGAAGGGTAAAGATCTCAGAGTACAGCCTCTCACTGGGATTTTAGAACAGAAATCAACATTCTTCTGAGCAGATTATCATTTTCAGCAGTCATCTCGCTATTTCAGCCGGCACTGTGCATTTACCTTTCAACTTATTACTAGTATCTCAGCCTTCTGGTGTCTTCCTACTGTCATCATCCTTATTGGACTGTTATGGGACTGTTTAATTGTCTCTATGTTGTTGTAACAAATTTATACTTAATATAAATCTGCGTTAATTTTTTTTGGGAAAAAGTAGTATTTGAAAACATGTCAACCAGTTGACAGGTTTTCAACAAAACCTAACACTAAATATACCTTCGGCATAATTAGTAATAAAATTTTATATATTTTAAATGATTTAAGATTATTAAATTAAAAAAAAAATAATATTTCTATTTAATAATTGAAAAATAATTTAAATTTATTAAAAGTTTAAATAGTATGATTTATTTTCTTAATTATTTTAATATTAAATACTTTTACTATAAATAATAGTAAATAAAAACATCATTTTATTTTAATTGAGTATTAACTACTTTTAATATAAATAAGTATTGGATAAAAATGTTATTTTAAATGATTTTATAATACTTTTTTTGTTTTTTTTATTTGTAATATCTATCATTATTTACTTTTTCATTATATTTATCTATCTATATATCTATCTATCTATCTATATATATATATATATATATAAGTGAGTGTAAGAAGTTGTATTACTGCAAAATGATTATGATACAAAAAAGGGGTGCCTCCTCGTCTGCCTAGTAGGAAACCAGACCAGGGGTTCTCGAGTTGTGCTTACTGATATATACGAGGGGTGAGACTGGTCTGCCATTAGGGGAAACCAGGCCAGTCCCACCATAACCAGTTTGACAAAGAAAAACAAACAGACATAAAACGTCATCCTACTGAGCTCGAGAGGGTAGTGGCTGAACTAACCATTCAACTAAACATTCACTAGTCCAGGACAATGATGTGTTTCTCCCCGCCATCTACCTGGCTCTTGTTATCCTCCTTCTGGGGGATCGTGCGAGTCTTCCTGATGTGGGCTGGTGTACCATGTCCATCGGCTGGTGTGATATCCATGTGGTGGACATAGCACAGATAGAGGTGAAATTGAGAAGCCAACCACTCCAGCTTGGATTTCTGGTCCTTCTCGACCTCAACTAACATTTTGGTAATAGTTTCCAAACCGCTGAGGAAACTTAGGATTTCTTCAAGCATTTTCTTGAGTTCCTTGTTATCCTCCCATTTGACGTCTTCCATTTCTGAACTCACTTTGCTGATCATCATCTTTGTTAGCCACGCCATCCGCATTGTTTTATGGTAGAGGGTTTCCTTGGGTTGTGTGGTCCCCAGATCAACTACCCAGTTCACTTCCTGTGCCAGTGCATCCCATGCTCTACCTTTGCGTTTTTCTTTTATTTCCTTTTCCCAATGGGTAATGGTCTCTTTTCCTTTCGATGCTACTAGAGTTTAGAAGGTGCCCTCCACATCTCTTGTCGCCTGCTCCATTCTTGACACCCGACGTGGAATATTCTGGGCTTCCTTTCCAAGGGGGTTTGTCTTCTTGTGCGTTCGCTTCATTCACATCGTCCCGCTTGGTTTGTCGCAACTTCTTTGCTGGTTCATCCTGTACCTCACTTCACTGGGATTCTTCCTTTCCCTGTCCTTGTATCTGTGGTAGTCCCTCCTGTTGCGCTCCTTCTATTTGTATCTATTTCTGTTGTTGCTTCTCTTATTGTGCTTCTCTTGTTGCGATATTGTCCTTTCAATCATAGCTTGCACGTAGTGGTAATCACTCTCATCCTTTATTCCGATTGCGACTCGTATGATCATGATGACTCGCCTTTTATCCCTGTACGGGTCCCTGCCCCTGCTTGTTTGAGATCCTACTATGTTGCTCTTCGTACATGTACTTTGGTACGGAGGATCAGTTCTGGCCCATGTCACTCCCTCATGCCTCACGTCATTTGTTTCATGTAGTTTTCCATCTGTACTTTCCCTCGTGCTTTCCTCGCACCTCTTTCTATCACAAGGGTCTTGCCACCATACTCCCACCTGTTGTTTATGCTGATCCTGCATGGTGATTGGTGACCGAGTGTTCGAGAATCATATCCTGCCTAGGTTCTGCATGCCCGTCTCTGGGCCTTGCACTGCCCTTCTCGATGTGACCTTCCTTGATTACATTTCCTTCACAGTATTTTGTCGCTATGTGGGTGCAGTCTGTTCTGAGTTGACCATTCAGGATGTTGATCTAGGTAGTGTCTAGTTCCAAACCTTCCTTATCTACCCCCTTGTTGGCTAGTCTGTCTGCCAGGCCATTCACTGACCTACGGACCCAGCGCAACTCCACGGTGTTTAGATTTCTTAGATGCTCCTAAATTTTCTGTAGGGAGAGGGCCAGATGCCGGTGTCTCTGAACCTTTCCCACTCTAGTGTCATTTTGGAGTCTCTTCACCGTGTTGATGACCAAGGTGGAATCACCTTCCACGATAGTGTTTGTCATCCTTTCGCGTCTTAGGATTTCAAGGCCAAGCTCCAGGGCTCGAAATTCCGATGCGTTGTTGGTTGAGTTTCCCATACTTCCATCATATAGCCAGATGATGTTACCATTACTATCTCTGATCACCTCTCCCATCCCTTCCACTCCTGGGTTCCCTTTTGTCGCCCTATCAAAATTTGATTTGAGGGACACCAATGGGGGGGGGGGGTCCAATTGCAGCTCCTGCGCTGATTTGTCCTTGACCCATGTCCACCAGCGTTTTGCCCCGTAGGCTTCATTTGTTACCTGTAGGTATTGTAACCCCTGGCCTCCTTTGTCTTTTGGTCTGCATACCTTCTCCCAGGCTACTAGGGCCCATTTTTTTTTATTTTTCACACCTCGCCATTGGAACTCTCTCTGAATGGCTCTTATCTTTTGTAGTATTCCTTTGGGAGCTGGAAACACTGACATCATATACGACATAATTTCTTGTAGAACCGCTTTGGTGAGGTTAAGTTTCCCTGCTAGGTTGAGGGCTCTGTAAGTCCAATTTTTTACCCTCTCCTGCAGTTTGTTGATCACTCCTTCCCACATTTCCATCTTGCATGATTTGTTTGTCAGGGGGATTCCAAAGTATTTCGTTGGGAGTGTTTTGTGTTCAAACCCCATAATGTTGGCCAAGTTATTTTGAATTGCAGGATTAGTGTTAAAGAAGTAGATCATGGATTTGGAGTGGTTGATCTCCGCTCCGGAGGCTTCCCCAAAGTCTTCTAATATTCTTTTGTAGGTTTTTGCTTCCTTGACCATGGGTGTGCCATGGAGTAGGGTGTCATCAACGAACTATTGGTGTGTGGAGGTTGGACAATTTTTGAAAGGTTTGATGCCTCTTAGTTCTCCTACTGCAGTTTGGCTTTTTATGCTTCTGCTGAGCCCTTCCATCATCAGAATGAACAAGAAGAGGGATAGCGGGTCTCCTTGTCTAATTCGTCTTGAAGGCCATAAAGGTTTTACTAGGGCTCCATTGAATAGTAGAGAGTAGCTTGTCGTTGGGACTAGATTGAAAATCCAGTTGATCCAGTGTTGTTCAAACCCAAAGGCTTCCAACATTTTGGCCATATAATGCCAACTAATTTTTTCATAAGCCTTCACCAGGTCAAGTTGGATTATCATCCCCCCTCTCCTGTGGATTTTCAACGTGTGTATAATCTCATGGGCATGGATGATATTGTCCAGTATTTGTCTTCTGTCGAAACCAACCTGTTCCTGTGAAATCAATGTGGGTAGGAGAGGTTTCAAGAGATTGGCTATGACTTTGGAGATTATCTTGTACACTACGTTGCATAATTCTATAGGCCTATAGCGATATGGGGTCCTTGCTTAATTTTCTTTGGGGATTAGCATGATCATTGTGGAATTTAACACTTTCAAGATGGAGGCCGAGTGTTTGGAGTCTTCCACTTCCCAACAGGCTTTGAATAATTCCAACAGGCTTTGAATAATTCCACTATGAAACCATCTGGACCTGGGGCCTTTCCATTGGGAATCTCCTGGACCACTTGGTCAATTTCCTCCTTTGTTATGGGTTTGTTTAGATTGATATTTTGTTCCTCAGTGACCACCCTGGGGATGTGCTGAGTTATCCTTTGTATGGCCTCCGATCTGTCTTTATTGGGTTCCTGGGCTATCCCCTTGAAGTGATTGACTAGTGTATTTTCAATTTCCTTGTGGGATACTCTTTCTATCCCATCTTGATCCCTAATTTTCAAGATTTTTTTGTGGGTTCTTCTTGCAATGGTTATTCTATGAAAAAACTTGGTATTCTGCTCCCCTTCCTTTAGCCACCTGATTCTGGACTTTTGGTGCCATAGATTTTCTTCCTGCTGGCATCTTGCTTCCCAGTCCTAGATCACTTGGATATCTTCTCTTTTCCGATCCTCTCTATAACCCTCATCTATGCAAAGTTCTTGGAGTATCCTCATTCTTTCCTCGATATTTTTATTTTCTTGGTTTATGTTTCCAAAGATTTCCTTGTTCCACTTCTTGAGTTTGTGTTTGATGTACTTGAGTCTCTTATAAAGTTTGAACATCCTTGTCCCTTGATCCAGTAATTCCTCCCGCCACCATTGTTTGATGTTCTCCTTGAAGGTGGGATGTTCAATCCAAAACTTCTCAAACCTAAAAGGTATGTTCTTCGGAGTGGTTTGGAAGTTTGCTTCCAATTGAACTGGCCAATGGTCTAAACCCCCCCATGGAAGGATGCTGTAATCTAAGGTTAGTCCCTACAGAATAATGGACTCCGATACCAGGATTCTATCTAGCGTTGTAGCTACTTGGTAGTGTTTAATTCGTTTGTTATTCCAGGTGAAATGGCCATTGCTGGTTCTGATGTCCACCATCTCCATTGTTTCAATGAAAGCTGAAAATTACTCCGCATCTCTATACAATCTCATGGTGCCCCCTTTTTTCTCTGCAAGTGTCGTGATGATGTTGAAATCCCCTGCCAGGATCCAGTGGAGGTTGTGGGATCAGGCCTTTAGGTCTTCTAGGTCTAGGAGCATTCTCCTTTTTTCCTCCAACTTCTGGGGGCCATACACATTTTTGCATAGAATCAACTCAGTGTTACCTGTAATTTGCATGTTAACCGAAAGTGTGTGTATTTTTGCTTCGGTTGCAAGTAGGTTCAACGATTGTGGGTTCCATAAGGTGAGTATACCTCCTGCCATCTATTGGCCATCAACAACCAACATCTTGTACTTAATCCATCCTGTCTACAGTGCATTTTGTCTCTTGAATGAAATAGAGGTTAGGTTGTTCCTTCCTCAGTCTATTTTTAAGGATTCTTTTCTTTCGTGGGATGTTTAGGTCTCTTATATTCCATGTCATAATATTCATTTAAACATGTGGGGGGGGGAGTTGGGAAAGAGCTTTTTGGTCTTACTTGAATTGATCAGTAGGGATCCTAGTTCATGTAGGGAGATGTTGTTTGCTTTCCTATCTTTCTTCCACCTCGTCTGCTTGGGTGACTGTTGTGGTTGTCCCTCGCCTACTTTGATTCCCAGGTTTCCTTTCTCGCCGTGCGTGCGCTTGATCCCTCTGGATTTTTCTTCCTCTCTTAGAAGGAAAAGGTATTGGATTCTATCTAGTTGCTCCGCTAGCACATTGTCTACTCCTTGCTTCTTCCATTGCTCCAATATGTTCGGGAGATCTATTCCTTCCCTTTCCATAATGATCCAGGAGGCTCCCCAGGCTCAGAAAATGCTCAAAAATCAAAGTTCTTGGAATTGAGTGAAACCAATTCCATTGCGACCATCTCGTCACGTGGATTTTGGCCATATATTTACTTTCTCAAACGATCTTCGTATGTGAGAGTTATCACACTCTGACCGTTTTCTCAAACAACAAAAAAGTCAAAGGGTCAACCGACAAAAAAGTCAATGCTGACGTCAACATGACATCACCAAAGCTATTTAATGATGCTGATGTGGTAGAAGAAGATGTTGGATAAGTGGCGACCTGTGACTAGGTAGATGTGGCAGACTTGGACCAATGCAGTGTGGACATGTGGCGAAGATTTGGGCAAATGTGGTGGTGCCACGTGGCCTAGGCATGGGTAGCCATGTGGCACCCAGTCAGCAGTCAAATGACAAGTTCCAAAAATAAGTTTGGGGTCCATGGGTTTTGAACCCATGACTAACTGACCAAGCCAAGTGCCTTGAGGAGAGCCCTAACACTAACGCGCCATGCATGTGCCTTGTTTATACAAGCCACAATATAATTATTTAAAATTTCATATTGTAATATGGCGCAGAAGGGGGGGTTGGGGCTAAGCCCCAGCTCGTGGTCTACTGTCACGCCATAAAACCAAGGGCACGGGCGCCTATGCATAACAAACAAGCGTGACAGTTTGGATAGGGCCTAGCCCTTGGACCTTGGTGCATCCATATAACCACAAGCATTGTTCGGGTGGCCTATCCCTTAGGGTGCAGACCATTCTAGGCTAATGTCCCATGCATACTGCCCCAAATCCAGGAGCTAGCGCAAGTATGGGCCAGCTCTTAGCCCTTTGGGCTAACACTTGGCCACATTAAGTACATATGACCGAGTATTGGGGGCGCATGCCCAACCTTGGGGGCTATACTGTGTAAATTTATGTAAAAGTGGGTTTTTAAGCCTATTTTTTGTAATTTTTAATTTTTTGGCCTGATATTATGACCAGAAAGTGTTTTTTTAAGGATATCTTGGCCATTTGGAGGGGGATTTGATCCCATAAAGAGGCCATATCTTCAGGGGAAGTTGGGCTTCCTCATCTGAGCCTGAAAACTATAAAAACCGGGCTTTTTGAAGCTTTGGGGAGAATTTTTGATGCAGGGTTTTGAAGGGGCAGTTTGTAAATTTTGGCCTTTTCTCATGTTTTGAGGGGCATTTTTGCCATGTTTTTGAAAGGAATTTGATGGAGCATGCTTGAGTCTGAGCAAGGAGGTCTTGCAAAGAATATCTGAAGCATGTTATGTAACAACAAAGAGCAATTGTAATAGAACTTTGAGCATTTTAAAGAGCAATAAAGAGGTCCTCCACTTGGAAGCGGGCACGGAGACGTAGCCAACGATTGGTGAACTCCGTTATCGAGTCCTTGTCTCTATTTCTCTTTCTATTATGTGGTTCTTTTCTCTTAATTTGTAGCATGGTTATTAATGGTTGATCTCTTTAATCAATCATAAGCATCAAGTAAAAGTCACTTTTGATATTCCACAAACAAGATAATAAGTTTATGTATTTCACATTCTTATTGATCCGATGCATAAAGTACATTAAACTAACTTGCAATTTATCAGTGATACCTTCGTTTTTGGATCACATAATGTCTCTGAGGTCTGTATCTTCTGTGCCTACCTCTCTTGGTGTCATCTCTGAGTCTCCACCTACCTCCTGCATTGGGGTGTTGGCATCTTCATTTCCTCTTTCCATGGGACTTGCGCTACCTCCATGTTCCCTCTTATTGCTTAGAATATTTGTGTTCTCATGAGTTGCTTGTTCCCTAGTTTCTCTAACTTTTTTCTTTTCCTTTCCTCCTTCTTCCCCTTGGTTAGCATTGTCCCATCCTTCTGGTCTAGTCTTGGTTTTCAAGTTGCTTCCTGTTGGGGATTTTCTTGGTTTCTTGGTTTCTCTGTTTCTGTGGTTCGGTTTTACAAACCCATCCTCATCCTGTTGTGTTTTGATGTTTTCCGTTTCTTGTTTTTTATTGAGTGGATGTTCTCTGATTAGGTGTCCATGTTCATGGAATATTATGCATCCAAATGGGATCTTCTTGTAGTCGATTCTTTGTATCCATTCCTCATCCCTGAATTCCAGGCTTATGACTTCAAGGAGCGCCCCCGACACATCCATCTCTATGTGGATCCTTGCATATGATGTGTATTTCCCTTTTAGGGTTTCTTCTGATGTCTTAACATATTTTCCCAGCTTGTTCTCGATTGATTCGAAGGTGGACGACAACCCGTAGTCTAGCGATAGGGAGTAAAACCTCAGCAAGACTGGAAAATTTTTAAAGGTTTCTTTCTCTGGGGAGAAGTTTTCCTTCCACGACTGCATGTACAATCTTGCTGAGGCGTGGAAGTATGCCCCCCCCCTCAAAGACTTTATCTCTGTCCTTCAGGTTCATAAAGACTTTTGTGAATAACCCTTTCAAGCCTAGGTGGAGTTCCACGTCTCCACTTGGCTTCCATTGAAATTTTATCCAGTTGTGCAACGTTCTTTCTGTGGGCCACAACCCCATGAATTTGCAAATTAGTGCATGCATCTTCATCTGGTCCCGATATGGTTGAGTTTGTGGGTCTTCCAGTATAACCTTGGGTATCATTGTTGTTTTAGGTTTACATGGGTTGCACCCATTTTCCCATTTTCCCCACTGGGGTTTGCTGGTTCCTGCGCATCCTTTTGGGCTTCTCTGGCTTCCTCCCCCACGCGATCCCTTTTTTCCTGGTTACTCTCCTGGTTCTTTTTTTATCCTGATCCTGAGGTGCTTGTGAGCGGTTCTTTGAAACCAACACCTCTTGGGCCTTTCCCTCTGTCCACCACTACCTACTTGTATGAGGGGGTTCCACTCCCACCCCCTTTGGTAACCATTCTAAATGTTGTTGAGACCATGACTATCAAACCCTGACTTGCGGTTTCTTTAGAGCTCCGTCTCAACAACAGAGACCTAAGGAAAAATTGAGTATATGTACTTTTTCTATATTAGATATTTAATCATATACTATGACTAGTATGTATATCAATGCATGTATTAGCTCAACTTTAGTTTTTCAAATGCCTTAAGTTATAATGAATATTGTAAAAAAGATTCTTCCTACAACTATTAAGTTTAAATATTTTTAAGAGGTAGGTATAAGAAACTTTGCTGCTAATTTCACTTGTTTAACTTGACTTGTTGCGAGCATTACTTCTAGTTAGCGCTTGGAACAATTACCAAATACCTTCACCATGGTTTCCAAGAATGTGAGATGAAAACTCTGGATTATTGTTTTTCTTTCCAAAGGGGCGTCTATTAGAAAACATTGAAACACTTGAAACCCTTCACAAAAGAGAGGTGGCTTCTCCCTTTTTGATAAAAAACTAGTTTTTTTTTTTTTTACCATGAAAAATGTCTTGTCTATTATAATAAATATAAAAATTTATCTTCAGTACACAACAACAATCAAATTCAACAGTTTCCCAACAAAATCAAGAAGTCCCCCAAATTATTGTCACCTTACAACTTACATGCACCAAAAGCATGAACAACATCTAAACACCAAACACAAAATAAAGAAGATTAGAAAATGTCTAAGTGCCTTTCAGGGCCTAAGGCACCTTCCACTATCTGATAATAGAAAATTCTACCTTCCATAAGATCCAACGCCTTCTTTGATATCATATCCACATCCTGATTGAATTCTCTCTATATATGGCTGAAATTAATATAAGAAGATTCCAAAATCAGGTTCTGAATCCGTTCCTTCCAAAAGTGAAAATATGTCACATGAATGTCACTTTGATGATTCAACCAATCAATGATGATCTTTGAATTCCCCACAACCTGCAAATGATAAATATGTAATCTGAATGCCATCAATGAAGAGCCCAAACTCCCAATAGTTCGCCATGAGTATTTGTGCCAACACCACAGTTGAACATCCACTTGTAACTGATCGACCCAATTATTTTAATCATTCCACCAGCTCCACACTTCAAATTCACACGCTGAGACACTTCATCAAACCATACAATAGGCATATCCATCGCTAATACATGTGGTTTGATAAGTCTTTTTTTGGAGCTCTTAACAACCTGAAAGTTCTCAAGCATAGCCAACACCGAAAAGTAAACAATTCTATCAGTGATCCGAATCTCGGGGGCTGATATCTGTATGGATTGAATGGCGAGAGAGGAGGATCTTAGACGTGACAATATTGCATGAAAATAAGCATGAACTAAAAAAACATGTAAATGAAATACTTGGGAGGTGAGGCTCAAAGAAGAGCCTCACCTCTAAAACTAATTACTAGTAAATCACTGAGAGCTAATTAATATCACAATGAACAATAGAAAATATGAGAGAAGCCAAAATGAGTAACTTGATATTATGAGAAGGCTTGTTGGGCCTTTATATAGCATTACAAAATGGTCCATTGGACAAAGTAAAAAAGAGCTCATTAAATGAGTCTTTATTATTAGTATAATCGATCTAACTACCCATCTAACTAAGTAGTGGAAAATAAAACTCAATACAATAATGGAAAGAGCTCATTAAATGTGTCTCTATTATTATAATAATAGATCTATCTACCCAACTAACTAAGTAGTGGAAAATAAAACCCAATACAATAATGGAGAGGTGAGACTCTCTTTGATCCATATGGGCAACCTGTTAGCCCAATTAATTAATGAGGAGGTGGACATCTCCTTGATCCACATGGACAATCTATTAGATTTATTGCTTTATGATTTTTGCATCTGGATTTAGACCATATACCCCCTAAAATTGAGATCATTCCTCCCCACTTAGAAAATGATGGTCTCCATCATTTCACCCATGCTAAAAAGAGAAACCCCATTATCGTACCATTATTATTACAATGTGAAAATACCCAATGAAGAGAAGGGTTTTGTGTGGTTGACCCATAACCGTGGGTTTGTGGTTGACCCATAATCTAGTTGACAATGGCATTGTACATGGGTAGAAAAATAAAGAAATTTTAATAAAATCCCAAAATTTAAAAAATAATATGGAAAAATCGTGACTTTGGGGGCTGTGAACATCCTTCTGCAAATATATTCATAACTTCTGCAATAGATGACGAAATCCAATCTCGTTGAAGACCCATTTTATCTACTGAAGAGATATTTCCATCGGTATATGGAACTTGTTCTGAGGTGGCCCATAGAGTAAGAAAAATCAGGCCGAATTTGAAGGGTGCACGACCACGCTGGTTATAGACATGTGCTTCTTCAAACAAATATATCTCATAATCTAGACAAAAAAATGAAATTCTATGAAATACCCATTTGAGATATTGAAGGTATATTTTCAGCCATATGTGGTACTCCTTCTGTGGTTTTCCGAGCAGAGAGAAAAATACCTTTGAATAAGGTGGTACGCACGACCTCCTTGGGTCAAATACGTGTTGATATTCAATCGATGATATCTCTCAAACCAGGAAGCTAAATGAGATTATGAGAAATACCCATTTGATATATTGAAGAGATATTTCCATCCATATGTGGAACTCCTTCTGAATTTTTGTGAGTAGGGAGAAAAGTACAGTTGAAGATGGTTGTATGCACGACCTCCTTAGGTCATATACATGCTGAGATTCAATCAATGATATCTCTCAAACCAGGAAGCCAAATGAGATTTCGCGAAATACCCATTTGATATATTGAAGAGATATTTCTAATGAGATATTGTAGAGACTCTAAAATGTTGTGCATAGGTTGCATCACATATTTGAAGTTGTCTGAGTGTAGAGGGCCACAAATGATGCCAATGGTTTGTAGAGCAACATGCGTTGTTGTAGAGGTTGTGGAACCTTCGTGGGCTACATGGACACCTTGTAAATTTGTTGAAAATGTTGAATACCAATGGATGTAGTGGATCCATGTATAGATGTAGTGAATCTATGTATGGATGTAGTGAATCTATGTATGGTTCTCCTTGTAACGATGAACAAATATTTGAGAGTAAAAAAAAATCCATGTAGTACCTATGGACCAACTGTGATGCTTACAGTGTATGGCCCGAAAAATGGATTATGATAGTATGAAAATGAGGTTGGTGATTGCTGAAAATGTTTGAACCCGTAACATGCTTCAAACCCTTGTTCCGATGGAGAGATGCAACAACCTGTTTCCCCCAGCTTGTAAATATAACTATAATAGGCCAAGAGACTATGGAAAACTCCATAAGTGTGAATGTTGATTCGATGGACCTTTGTATGAAAGGTAAATGAATGTAAATCTTGTTATTTACTAGAAAGTGGATAAGTGTTGCATGACTACTGGAAGGGGGGGTGTACTTAGAAAGATCATGAATTCTATACAAAGAGATGGTGAAGGGGACCAGGAATGGTTGCATTAACCTTCACCAAACCAGTACTTACTGGATTTAATTTCTCAGAACCAGAACAATCCTCAGACCTAGAAATGAATCACAGTCAGGATGGTAGGTGGGAAGACCTCCTCAAGAGTTAATGAGGGGATGGTGCATAGAACCCATCTATAATTCTTCCAGACTTGACCGCGGGTTGGGGATTCGAGCCACATTGTGGAAAGAGGCGAGAAAGGAAGGTGTGGTGTGCAGAGGGGAGACCTGCAAAGAGTGCAGAGACGAGAGGTGAATCTCTCAGGTTCAAGAAAGAACTGGAAATAAGCATTTTGGTCATATGAAATGGCAGGGGAAGGTTATGATACGAGCTAATAAACGAGGATGGTCCTCCTTGCTTGGTATCGTGTAAACCATTACCAAGACCCTGTGGGAGGAGGAGAGTAACCTCCATCCCTACTGTTGTTGAGCCAACATAAAATATTGTGTAGCAGAGCATCATGGTCTAGCTCGGGGGTGGCTAGTGGTAAATCCGTTTGGAGTGACTAAGCCTATGGTTGGGTGGAAACGGGCACCCCTTCCAACAGTCGCTTCACATTGTCTAGTTCTGATAAGTATTTTCCCTGCTTTATTTGTTATACTAGAATGATGGATGATTACTTGGACTTATGCATATGTGCATTTATAAATGTCTTCTATGTGAAATGGCTATGCCATGTATATGGTTTCATCTCCTTGTGAATTTACACTTCCCACTGATAGACTGCAGGCCCAGTTTAAATCCGGAGGCTTGTCGGGGCATAAGTTGTTAAGATGGTCAAGATAGGAGATATCATGTCGACCTGAAACCATCCATACGAAGAGGATACCTCTTCCAAACCCCTTTGTCATGCAACCATAATGTCGGACCCTAAGTCGTTAACCCTATAATGGTAAATATCAGGAGGGGTAGCGAAGTTGAAGCCTTGAAAAGAGAAGGTTTCTTTGTTTATAGACGAGTGGAAGAGATCCGTTCGAAAGGACCCACATGACCGATACCCAGGAACCTTGGGCTAAGCCTAAGGAAACCATGTTCTCTTAGCTTCGTAACTCCTGAAGTCTAAGACTTTGGAGTAAGGCCGACCTTACTAGCATTACGTAGGCTGAAGGTGATCGAGATATTTGGTCTTCCGAGAGATTGACCGATGATAGGTGGTTTTCCAAGTGGTTGGGTGGACCTATCTCGCCAAATTAAACTGAGGCTCGAAGCCCCGAAGGCTGGAGCCACAAAGGGCCCAGTACCGTTGATCGTGAGATATTTCAGATCCTTTCCCCACAATCGCTATATCGGGGACGTGTGGTGCTAGTCCCTCTACTTTGGAGATTGGAACTTCAGAGAGAAAGAGGAGTTTGCTTAGCAATACTCCCGAACGCCAAAACCTTGAGATAACCAGAGTTGTAGATCTATAGGTCTACATGACTAGATCTCAATCGTGAGATATGAGGGATGTAGGAGACGGTCAACCCAAGGTAACGAGGTACAGTGATGTCATCCCTGGTGACGTGGAACCAATATTAATGAGCCACGTGCCACCGATTACCTACACATCGCCTACCCCGGGGTACATCTAAGTCATCCATTAGAAAGGACATGTGTTAACATCTCCCATGCTTTGTAGTGGAAGTAATCCAATAGAGTGGAAGAGTGGCAGGGTTGAGAACTCCCGAAGCCCGAAACTTGAAGCCAATCTCAGTCGTTGGTTGTGACCAGAGTGTGGACCGTCGATTTGACCCGCGTTTGTCTGTGAGTTCGAACTTCGGTGGAATCTTAGTCAGTTGAGTTGGGGACTCCCAAAGCCCGAAACCCAAAGTCAATCTCAGTCGTTGGTTGTGACCAAAGTGTGGACTGTCGATTTGACCCGCGTCTGTCCGCAAGTTTCGACTTCAGCGGAGTCATAGTCAAGTGAGTTAGGATCATCCGATGTTCAAAGTCCCAACGTGCACGAGGACCTATGGAGTCAGATCCACGTGGAGGTCCTGTGGCCTCAACCAATGAACATTCGAGGAACTCGGGAGGGGCATAACCACCCATTTCAAGTTCGGTTCTGAGTGTGGGGACCGCGAGGAGAAAGCCCTGGATGAGCCAAATGAGATTTGAGACCCCGCATGGAGGTATTGAGTTCTTAAGAAGAACAAAATTTTGATTCCCCACCATGGGTGTGTTACAAATTGGTATCAGAGTATGGTTACAACACTTGGCCTGCTTGGGCTCATGGACGAGTTGTTTAAAAACCATATTTAGAGTACTTTTAAGAGTGACACCCTATCTTACATCTTCCTTAAAGAGTATGCTTAAACTGTTATTGAGGAAAATAATGTAACTTTCTACTGTGTGTGTGCATTTAAGAAATTTGAACTGCATATTGTTCATAAACTAATAGATTGTTGGCTAACAACAAATGTTTTGTTAACACTCAAGCAGTCAATAAATCACGGGAAAAATTGAATTCTAAAGGATGGTGACATGATATGAAACAAGGAATAGCTCCCACAATAGAGACAAAGAATCTGATGAAAGGAGGGCAGTGAAACCCCTCTGGATTTGGCTGAAACTGTAAGGAGCCCCAGGGCTGAATTACATAGTTGCAACATTGACAACAAGAGATGGATAAAGGAGAAAGAAAAACAAACAAAAATTAATGCAATCTTTCTGCAGAGCTTATCCGACATATAGAGGCAGCTGCAACATGCACCTGCAACCAGTCATGTGGACCGACGACATGTGAAGAGAAGTCAAAGTCCACCTGAGATCCGAAAGCATGGATCCATAAGTGACCACACTAGGAGAAGTACCACAAATAAGGCCCAACCTGGAGGCAAGTGAGACTCGTTGGGAGAGTCCTCTGGAAAAGAAGCTGGAAACTCCGAGGGATATTCTAGTAGAAAAACTATCTCACATTCTCAAAGGAAAGGAAAGGAAAGAAGCGAAGGCATTCCAAAAGTCGTGATTG
This sequence comes from Picea engelmannii, assembly GCA_009831015.1. Lineage (NCBI taxonomy): Eukaryota > Viridiplantae > Streptophyta > Pinopsida > Pinales > Pinaceae > Picea > Picea engelmannii. Next base: position 329,899 of record ML791578.1, on the reverse strand, counting down.
TGAAGAATTCAAGAAAGCCAAACCACCCTATTTCGATAGAGAGATTAAGAAAGGGGAAGAGGCTAAAGGCTTGGTTGCTTGGTTTAAAGAAATACCTCAGAGTCCATGACTACTCTGAAAACTCGAAGGCTCAAATAACCATCTTCAACCTGAATGGAAAGGCTTCCATTTGGTGGGAACACCTTAAGAATGTGAAAGGAATTCATGAAGAGGACCTATCTTGGAAACGGTTTTAGAAACACTTCAAGAAGAAGTATCCATCAAAAAAATATTTCAACGAGAAGACTAAAGAGTTCTATGAACTCAAGCTGGGACAAATCACCATACAAGAATATGTTAGTAAATTCCTTGAGTTGCTGAGGTATGTACCCTACATAATGTTAATGTTTATGCTATCATTATAGTTCTTTGCATTTCATAAAGACAAGAGCATAATAACCACAAGATCACTGAGAAATACACATCCACAATAAACACATCATTTATCCTGGGAAACCCTCTAGGGGAAGAAAACCCAACAAAACTTCCTTATCATAAAAGCTTATACAAATGTTCAAGAGATAACTCAACCAATACAGAAAATCCTCCTCAAAGAGATGCGCCACCCTTCTTCTCCTCTCACCAACTTGAAATGTCAACTTGCCTCATAAGATCATGAGCAAGTGAAGTGTGTGATAGAAGTGAGGCATTAGCCTCTTATTTATACTAATCTGGCACGTGTGAAGAGTCACCAACTGGCTGGGCCAACCTCTCTCACTGGGTGGGTAAATCCACCTTTAATTAAATCTGGCCCTTTCATTATAACTGTTGGGGCCGACTTCTTATTCTTTACATTATAATTGTCCGATGACCAATCCGCAAAAGGGGATTTGGTCCTTATACAATTACCGACTTGATTAATCCTCAATGGGGATTAATCTAACAATAAAAATAATAATAATGACATGATTAATCCACAATGGGGATTTAATCCAATAACAAAATAATAAGAATGCTCTTCGCAGTTACATTATTTCAACACATAAAGGAGGAAAAGGTATGTACCAGAACATGATTGAGTTTGATGACCAAAGACCTTAGAAGACACTATCCGAAAGGCAAGTTATTTTTATGAACAGTTTGAGCATCAGACAAAACCTCGCGAGGACTGGAAGTAGAAGAATAGTTCGGGGTTCAAGAAGAAGGGGTTTAAATCTCCAAGATTTAAGAACTATAGGAAGGATTCAAGGATGAGCCTTCTTGCTCGAAGTATACACCAGCATAATTTCCCCTCCCAGAGTGGAAATAAACCTTTTGTATCAACCCCAGGAAAGACCGACAACCCAAAGAAGGAACCCTTGAAATGTTCGGGTTGTGGAGAAGAACATCTACTGAGAGACTGTCCGCATAGACAACAAAACAATAGGAGAGTTTACAACATCCAAGAATATACCACTGTCAATGATGTGGCTAGGAGTATGCCACGAATTTATGTAGCAGTGGATAATAAACAAGCCGACCACCAAGCTTCAGTGGTGGAGATGGAAGGTATGATCGCCAACCATCCAGTTTCTATTTTAATTGACCCTGGTTCTAATTTGAGTTATGTGGCCCCTCATAATGTTGACAAGTGTAAATTGCAGCCACATAGACATGTTAGGCCATGGTTGGTACAACTAGCCACTGGCACCAAAAGAAAAGTAGCAGAGGTCATACCAGCTTGCAAATTCATTATGGATGGATTCCCCACCCAAGCTACCCTTAACATACTTCCCCTAGGATCTTATGACCTGTTGATTGGCATGAACTTGCTAGTTTCATATAAAACTAAGTTAGACTGTGACCATAAAACCTTAAAATGTATAAATGAAGAAGGGGGAAAGATAACCCTCAGGGGAATCCAGAAGCCTGTCTCCATGAGACGAATATCAACCCTTCAAATGAAGAAGTATTGCAGAAAGGGATGTCCTCTATGTGCAATACATGTGTTGGAGACTGTTGAGGATGACAGACAAAACCTAGAGGACCACCCCCTATTAAGGGAGTATAGATATGTGTTTCCAGAAGACGTACTGGGTTTACCCCCGAGAAGAGACATCGACTTCTTGATAGAACTTGCACCATGAGCGGTGCTAGTGTCTAGGACACCCTATATAATGAGTACACCCGAAATAGTTGAGATCAAGCTACAACTAAAATAAATGATGGACAAAGGCTACATTTGGCTCAGTGTATCTCCGTGGGGAGCACCAATCCTGTTTGTGAAGAAGAAAGATGACACACTCTGACTGTGCATAGATTATAGAAAACTCAATAAGACAACCATAAAGAACAAGTACCCCTTGCCAAGAATCGATGACTTGTTCGATCAATTAGGGTGTGCTTCCATTTTCTTAAAGATTGACTTGAGATCTGGATACCATCAAGTCTGAATCAAGGATGAAGACATCCACAAAACCGCCTTCAGAACAAGATATGGCCACTATAAATTTGTGGTAGTGCCATTTGGATTAACCAATGCCCCTGCCACTTTTATGTGCTTGATGAAAAATGTACTCAGCAAATTCCTAGACAAATTTGTATTGGTTTTTATTGATGATATCTTAATCTACTCCAATAATAGAGAGGAGCATGAATAACATCTTAGACGTGTACTTCAAGTGCTAAGAGAACATCATCTCTACGCTAAGTTGAGCAAGTGTAACTTTTTCCAGAAGCAAATACATTACTTGGGCCATGTTATATCTAAATAAGGGGTGGCAGTAGACCTTGACAAGATCATATCTATCATGGAATGGCCTACCCCAAAGGATGTTTCGGATATCATATCCTTTATGGGATTAGCAGGATACTATAAGAGGTTTATAAAAGGATTTTCCAATATTGGTTGTCCAATCACTGCCCTCCAGAAGAAGGGGGTTGAATTCATTTGGACACCGGAATGTGAAGAAAGATTTCAGTCACTAAAATGCCTTCTGATCCACACACTCGTGCTGAAGATTGCCGACCCCAATAATGATTTCCTCATGTGTATAGATGCCTGCAAGGAAGGACTCGGAGGAGTCCTTATGCAAGAAGGACATGTGATTTTCTATGAGTCCAGAAAATTGAATGAGCACAAAATCAATTATGTTACCCACGATCTGGGGTTGATTGCCATAGTGCATGATTTAAGAATGTGGAGGCATTGCCTCCTGGGTAGGAGATTTGTACTTATGACAGACCATTGTGGGTTGAGACACCTGTTTGATCAACCAAAAATCAATGCCATGCAAGCTAGATGGATGGATCTCCTTAGTGAGTTTGATTTCAAAATCAAACATATCAAAGGCAAGGAAAATAGGGTGGCCAATGCCCTTAGTAGAAGTATGAAAATGATTCACCTGGCAGCGATGAGCACCTGTGAAACGAATGTCATGGAAAGAGTCAGGAAGGCACAAGAAATAGATGCATTCTTCAGGACCATGACATTGTACTTGAAGTAAGAAACCGTAGGGATAAAGTATGAAGGCTACCAAATGCTAGACGAAGGTCTGCTGACTTACCAAAATATATTGTATATCCCAAGTTGTGATGACTTGAAGAGGTTCATAATGGACAAACTACACAAGAGACCATACACTGGTCATCCGGGTTATCAGAAAATGGTCACGACCACCAGGAAAAAATTATATTGGCATGGATTGAAAAAGGATATAGATGAATATTTAGCTAAATGTCTAGAATGCCAACAAGTTAAGGCAGAACAACGACACCCAGAAGGGTTGTTGCAACCTATACCAATTCCAGAATGGAAATGGGAGACCATCTCCATGGATTTCATCACCGGATTACCAAAATCGGCTAGGCAGAATGATGCCATCATGGTAGTGGTGGACAAGTTGAGCAAGTCCACTCACTTCATTCCCGTCAAATCGAATTGCAAGGCAATATATATTACCAACATATTCATAAAGGAGATATTCAGACTGCATGGTGTGCCTAAGGAAATTGTATTTGATAGAGACATGAAATTCACTTCAAGCTTTTGGAAATCCTTGATGGTTGGTTTTGAGACTAAATTGTTGTTCAACATAGCCTATCACCCTCAAACCAATGGACATATAGAATGATTAAACCAAATATTAGAATACATGCTAAGGATGCATGTAATGCATTAACCTAAGAAGTGGGAAGACTACTTGCCACTGGTAGAATTTGCCTACAATAACGATCATCAAGAATCACTGGGGATGAGCCCTTTCAAAGCTCTCTATGGTAGACTGTGCAAAAATCCAGTCAACTGGAGTAATCCCATGGATAGAATTACAATCGGACCCGTCATGTTGAAAGAATTATAACAACAAGTGGTTCAGATAAAACCAAATCTGACAAAAAAGTTACGCTGACAAAAAGAGAACCCCCATATAATTCAAGACATGAGATCATGTCTATCTCAGAGTTAGGCCCAAGAAGAGTTCCCTGAGGATGGGAGCTTGTGCCAAAATGGTGCCTCGGTATTGTGGACCCTTTGAAGTTTTAGATAGAGTGGGACCTGTAGCCTATAGGCTAACACTCCCTCCCACAATAAAGGCAAATATTTTTTTCCATGTTTCATTATTGAAGAAATATGTACATGATTCTAATCATAATTGACTAGTCTGTGATCCAGGTGGAACCAGAGGGAGAATTATTGCCAGAACCTCAATGCATACTAGATAGGAATGAAACCCCACTCAGAAACCGAACCATTGCACAAGTCAAGGTGCAGTGGAAACACTTTAGCCCAGATGAGGCCACATGGGAAATGGAGGATGCCATGAGACATGCATATCCATTTTTGTTCACTTCTGTATATACAAAGCACGTTGATATATAGAACATCGAGGACGATGTTCCTTTAAGGGGGAGGGAATTGTAACACCCTGTTTCCCCCAGCTTGTAAATATAACTATAATAGGCCAAGAGACCATGGAAAACTCCATAAGTGTGAATGTTGATTCAATGGACCTTTGTATGAAAGGTGAATGAATGTAAATCTTGTTATTTACTAGAAAGTGGATAAGTGTTGCATGGCTATTGGAAGGGGGGGTGTACTTAGAAAGATCATGAATGTTATACAAAGAGATGGTGACGGGGACTAGGAATGATTGCATTAACCTTCACCAAACCAGTACTTACTGGATTTAATTTCTCAGGACCATAATAGTCCTCTGACCCAGGAATGAATCACAGTAAGGATGGTAGGTGGGAATACCTCCTCAAGAGTTAATGAGGGGATGGGGTATAACACCCATCTGTAAGGCTTCCATATTTGACTGTGGGCTGAGGATTTGAGCCACATGCAACCTTGCTGAAAGAGGTGAGAAAGGAAGGTGTGGTGGGAAGAGGGGAGACCTGCGAAGAGTGCAGAGACGAGAGGTGAATCTCCCAGGTTCAAGAAAGAACTGGAAATAAGTGTTTTGGTCATAGGAAATGGCGGGGGAAGGTTATTATACAATCTGATAAATGAGGCCGGTCCTCCTTGCTTGGTATTGTGTAAACCATTACCAAGACCTTGTGGGAGGAGGAGAGTAACCTCTGCCCCTATTGTTGTTGAGCCAACATAAAAGATTATGTAGTAGAGCATCGTGGTCTAGATCGGGGGTGGCTAGTCATAAATCCACTTGGAGTGATTGAGCCTATGGCTGGGTGGAAACAAGCACCCCTTCCAACAGTCGCTTCACATTGTCTGGTTCTGATAAGTATTTTCCCTGCTTTATTTGTAATACTAAAAGGATGGATGATTACTTGGAATTATGCATATGTGAATTTATAAATGTCTTATGTTTGAAATGCTATGTCATGTATATGCTTTCATCTCCTTGTGAATTTACACTTCCCACTAATAGACTGCATGCCCAGTTTAACTCCAGAGGCTTCTCGGGGCATAAGTTGTTAAGATGGTCAAGATAGGATTTATCATGTCGACTCGAAACCATCCATCCAAGTAGGATACCTTTTCGAAACCCCTTTGTCATGTGACCATAATGCAGGATCCCAAGTCCTTAACCATGTAATGGTAAAGATCAGGAGGGGTAGCGAGGTTGAAGCCTTGAAAAGAGAAGGTCTCTTTGTTTAGAGACGAGTGGAAGAGATCCATTCGAAAGGAACCACATGATCGATACCCAGGAACCTTGGGATAAGCCTAAGGAAACCATGTTCTCTTGTCTTTGTAACTCCTGAAGTCTGAGACTTCGGAGTAAGGCCGACCTTACTAGCCTTACGCGCGCTGAAGGTGACCGAGAGACCCGGTCTTCCAAGAGATTGACCGATGATAGGTGGTTTTCCAAGTGGCTAGGTGGACCTATCTAGCCAAATTAAACCGAGGCCTGAAGCCCCAAATGTTGGAGCCACGAAGGGCCCAATATCGTTGATCATAGGATATTTCAGATCCTTTCCCCACCATCACTATACCGGGGACACGTGGTGCTATTCCCTCTACTTCGAAGATTGGAAATTCAGAGGGAAAGAGGAGTTTGCTTAGCAATACTCCCGAACGTCGAAACCCTGAGATAACTAGAGCCATAGATCTATAGGTCTATGTGACTGGATCTCAACCATGAGATCTGAGGGATGTAGGAGACGGTTAACCCAAGGTGACGAGGTACAATGATGCCATCCCTGGTGACATGGAACCAATCTTAACGAGCCACGTGCCACCCGGTTTCCTATGCATCACCTACCCCCGGGGTACATCTAAGCCATCCATTAGAAATGACAAGTGTCAACATCTCCTGCACTCTGTAGTGGAAGTACTCCAATAGAGTGGAAGAGTGGAAGGGTCGAGAACTCCCGAAGCCCGAAACTCGAAGTAAATCTCAGCCGTTAGTTGTGACCAGAGTGTGGACTGTCGATTTGACCTGCGTATGTCTGCGAGTTCAGACTTCGGTGGAATCGTAGTCAGGTGAGTTGGGGACTCCCGAAGCCAGAAACCCGAAGTCAATATCAGACGTTGGCTGTGACTAGAGTGTGGACCGTCGATTTGACCTGCGTCTATCCGTGAGTTCAAACTTCGACGGAGTCGTAGTCAGGTGTGTTAGGATCATGTGAAGTCCAAAGTCCCGATGCACGCGAGGACCTATGGAGTTAGATCCACGTGGAGGTCTTGTGGCCTAGACCAATTAACATTCGAGGAACTCGGGAGGGGCATAACCGCCAGTTCTGAGTTTGGTTCTGATTTTGGGGACCTCAACGAGAAATCCCTGGGTGAGCCAAATGAGATTTTAGACCCCACATGGAGGTATTGAGTTCTTAAGAAGAAAAAAAATTTGACGCCCCACCGTGGGTGTGTTACAAGAGCGTACCCTCTCTAATACCACTGATCCAGATCTCGGGGGCTGAGATCTGGATGGCTTGAATGTGGAAAGAGGAGGATCTTAGACGTGCTAATCTTGCATGAAAATAAGCATGGACAAAAAAAAACATGTAAATGAAATACTTGGGAGGTGAAGCTCAAAGATGAGCCTCACATCTAAAACTAATTACTAGTAAATCAATCAGAGCTAATTAAGCTCACAATGAACAATTGAAAATATGAGAGAAGCCAAAATGAGTAACTTGATATTCTGAGAAGGCTTGCTAGGCCTTTATATAACATTAAAAAATGGTCCATTGGACAAAGTAAAAAAGAGTTCATTAAACGAGTCTCTATTATTAGTATAATAGATCTAACTACCCACCTAACTAAGTAGTGGAAAATAAAACCCGATACAATAATGGAAAGAGCTCATTAAATGAGTCTCTATTATTATAATAATAGATCTAACTACCCAACTAACTAAGTAGTGGAAAATAAAACCCAATACAATAATGGAGATGTGGGACTCTCTTTGACCCATATGGGAAACGTGTTATCCCAATTAATTAATGAGGAGGTGGGCATCTCCTTGATCCACATGGACAATCTATTAGCTTTATATCTTTATGACTTTTGCATCCGAATTTAGACCATATACCCCCTAAAATTCGGATCTAAAATTCAGATCAACCAGAGACCTTGTCTTTCTCAAAGGTCATTGTGTTCTTGTGCAACAACAACTACCAGCAAATAAAACATGACAACACTTTAAACCGGGGAAAAGAAAGCATCCAAACTATGAAACATACATTCAACTATTGGAAATTCCAATCGAAACTAAATTTAAGATATGATAACACCTCTTTCCAAACCAGCTAAGAAAAATGACACTGAACCATTAACTGATAGATATATTTGCCTCCCTAAAAACATATCATTCAAATACTAGGACCCATGCTGCCCTTATTCTACAAATTGTCCCAACTTAGTACATTATTCTCCAAAAGGATCCAACTAAACAATTTAAGTTTGGTTGGAATATTCCAATCCCAAAGCGCCCCATGCCACCACTTCGTAGAATACCTCCAAGACTGGAATGATAAGGCTTCATAGGCTTCCTTAGCAACAACCTCCCCCAAATTTACATTCCACGACCAACATAACTCATCTAGACAGTTTGATAGGTAAACACTAGACCGGTTGAGATCCCTAATGTATACCTTCCATTCATCTGCTAAAAATCCATCAAGACCCAAATGCTCTGCCGACCTCCACTGTGACATAACCAAACCCGACCTTGGAGGAGACACCACCTAAAAAAGATAATGGAACCCTCTATCCCATAATCTGGAAATCATATTGTCTAACAACTTCAAACAAGATAACAACCCAATAATCAAATCCTCTCCAATTCAGATTGACGTACCAGCCCCAGGCTTCCAAGAAAGCCAATCTGATACAACGTGAAATGAATTTAAAATACAATGCCAAAAGTTCAATACTCTATAAGATTTCAGAGGGGTCCCTCTGAATGATGCATTTACAGAATAATTATGAAGATACTTCTCTTTCACTACCTTGTTCCATAATCCATCTTTTGTCATGCATCTCCATAAAATTTTAGCAGCCAGTGCCCGTCCAAACATATCCATATTCTTCAGTCCCAATCATCCATAAATTTTATGACGAGCATTCATCTCCCAACGACAAAGATGCACACCTTCCTTAGCCCTATTCCCAGTACATAAAAAAGATAAAATTTTTCCTTCTAATCAAGATTAAAACCGACTTAGGAATAGAATACAAAGATAACCAATAAACCTATAGACTTTCCAAAATTGATTTGGCAAGGACATATCTCCCCCCCAATGTGAGCCACATGTAACACCTGTTCCCTATACACTTATCAAATTTGTTTAAGAGCCATCTCCAATCCTCTTTATGGTAATTGTCCGGCTTGAGATAAAAACCCAGGTACCAAAAACTAACTACCAACTCCATAAATTGATAAGGAAATAAAGACTTTAAAGAAACAAGGTCGACAAAGCTCAAACCATAATAATGAAAGGAGGATTTATGGGTGTTTATGGAAAGTCTTGCAACATTAAAAAATAGGGAAATAATCTCACCAATCACTCTCCATTCCAACAACGAACCTTTAGCCATTATCAACACATCATCAACAAACAACAGACGGATGATCTTGATAATATTATAAACCTTTATGCCTCCAATTCTACCCTCAACTTGTGCTTCCTTCAATAATAAACTCAACCCTTTCATGATCAGGATAAACAACAACGACAAAAGTGGGCATCCTTGATGGAGATCCCTAACACTTTTGAAATTTTTTTTTGGACCCCCATTTATCAAGACAACAAAAGTAGCTGATGATACACATTCGAGAATCCAATTTGTAACGTGAAGACCCAAACCAGTATGAAGCAACACCATCCGAAGAAAATCCCAATTCATACAATCATAAGCTTTATGAAGATCCAATTTAGGTACCAAAGCTTTTATCTTCTTGACTTTATGCTATTCAGGGATTCTTGAGCCACCCCCACAACATCCAAAATCTGTCTATCCAGAAGAAAACCAAATTGTTCAATAGAAAGCACCTTTGATAGCACAGGTCGCAACCTGTTAGCAATGATTTTAGTAATAATTTTATAGATGAGATTGCATAAAGCAATTGGTCCATAATCACTAAATCCTAAAGGTTTATCACACTTTGGGATAAGAGTGATAAACACATAATTTAAAGAACTAGACACAGATCCCTGCCTCCTAGATTCTTCTATAGCCTCCAAAATGTCTTCCCCAACCAACTCGAAAAATTTTAGGAAAAATTCAATAGTCCACCCATCCAGGTCCAGACTCTTATCCTTTGAGAAACCTTCTAGTACCATTTTTATTTCCCCCAAACTGATATCACACCCTATATCCCGCACTTCATCCTCCAAAATAGTCTGGAAAACAACTAAACTACCTTCAATTGATGTACAATATTACAATTACCTAGATCTGCAAAAAAGGAGCTAAAATGTCTAACTGCAGTTGCCTCAATCTCCTGTTGACCTGTAAAGATAGAACCATCTTCACCCAACACCACCCAAATGACATTCCTGTTCCTTTTGTGCTCTGTAAATTTATGAAAAATTTTCGTATTTTTGTCACCCTGCTTAAGCCAGATGTCTCGACTTTTTTTCCTTCGAGACTCTTCCTCAATTGAAGGAATTTTCATCTTTTTGTTCTCTAAAGAGTGAATAAGGGATGGATCACTGTGAGACTACACCCCATCAACCACATCCCTGAAGGCCACCTCTAATTCATCTTCGATTTTAACCAATTCTTGCTTAAAAAGATTTTTATGCTTACTTTCCCACTCAATGACAACAAATTGTAACAAATTTTAATGATTTTAACTTCCGAACAAGATGTCTCATAGGTGACACCTCCTCTACCTCAATGAAAGAAAGCCAAAGATTTTTCACCAACTCCACAAAATCCTGCTCATCAAGATAAACAAGATTAAATCTGAATGAATATTTAATATTTTCCACACCCTTTGAAAAATCCAACACAATAGGCGAGTGATCTGAGATACAGGAATTGACCACCCAAGCTCAATAATGCTCTATAGAAGAAAACAAATATTCTGCCATATATAACCGATCCAATCTCTTAGCCACTCCTTCATCTCCACATCTGCCATTGCGCCAAGTCAGTGATAAAGAAATCGACTCAATATCTACAAGTCCATGATTCTAAAACAATCCATGGAAAAACCCCACGAGCGAATCTAGTCGAGCATACTAAGTGCATCCGGCATAAGTGCATTAATCATAGCTTGTGTGCACGACATGCAATGATAGGGAACGCCATATAGTGATATAATAACATGAGATATATAAATCCATTTCTATAAGATAAGGTTAGGGTCAACTCTCATTTAGATAAAAATATTAAAGTGGAAAAGATCATGGTGACATGGTAAAATCATATATCTTTGGTTTTGGAATGAATAATATTAAATTCATAACCCAAAATGCAACTTGATATTTTTTTTTTGACGAAAACGGTTATAGTTTATATTAGAGGGGTGGCAAAGCCACAGATTCAGTTACAAAATGGCCCCGAATTTCTTCGGGCCTACAGATCAAAAGACAAAATGTCCTCGAATTTCTACGGGCCTGTCTTTCTGAACCATTCTACTTCTAAAACTGTAGACTTGTGAGCTGACCTAGTTCCTGTATGTATTCTAAAATTAAATGCCGAATCTCCAATCACTGTTTCAGCATAAGTCTCAGCACTGTTTCAGCATATGACTCAGCACTGTTTCGACAATTGTTACAGTGGTGTTTCAGCATATGGCCCAGCATTGTTTCAGTATATGTTCCAGCACTGAGATTCGGCATGTGATGCAACACTGTTTCAGCATAAGATCCAACGCTGTTTCAGCATAATTTCCAACACTGTGTTTCAACATTTGTTCCAGCACTGTGTTTCAGCATATGTAACAGCACTGTATTTCAGCTGTTACAACATTGTGTTTCAGCATAAGTTCCAGCTCTATTTCAGCAGAAGTTCCAGCACTCTATTTCAGCATCTGTTCCAGCACTGAGTTTCGGCATCTATTCCAGCACTGTGTTTCAGCATCTGTTCCAGCACTGTGTTTCAGCATCTGTTCCAGCACTGAGTTTCGACATCTATTCCAGCACTGTGTTTCAGCATCTGTTCCAGCACTATGTTTCAGCGTAAGTTACAGCGCTGTGTTTCAGCATGATACAACACTGTTTCAGCATATGTTACTTCTCTCCTGCACTTTGGATTCCTTTCAAGCAAATTTTAGACCTTTGCAATTTCTGACAGGAGCTCTCCGGACGGTTCCTTCTCCCCAAACTCTAAGGGATTGGTTCATGATCTAGAATTTGGAAGAGTGCAAGAGGACGGTGTGGGTTCATGGGATCTCCACATTATTCATAATTCCATTTACTGACAGCACCCCAGCCTCCAATAACACACCTTTGTTGGCTTCCTTATCAACCATTCGATTGAGGTCCCTTAACACGTGAAAGAATTGATAGGAGTTCAAATTCCTTAAGAGGAGGCGAATTTTATCAAGGAGATTGTTGAGCTTAGTGCTTTGAGTTGTGGAGTGTTTGATCATGGCCTGTATTATTATTCTGGAATTGCCTATGATTGTCAAGTCCTGGGTTCTGAGTTTAATTGCCTGGTGCAGACCTTGCCAGAGAGCTAATGCCTCAGCTCTGTTATTGGACTCTATACCGAGTCCAATAGCAAATTGCGTTATTATGTCCTCTTTGGGATTTTCGATGATGCCCCCTCCTCCAGCCTGGCCTGGGTTTCCTTTCGAGGCCCCATCAAAGAAGAGGATAGGCGTTTTGATATTACTTTTCCATTTTGCAAATTCATTTCCTCTTTTTCTGATCTCCCAGCTTTCTTGGATTGGATCACTTCTCTTTTTACTTTCTAATCCTGGTATATTGAACTGGGCTATCCAACTCCCCTGTTCTTTGTCCAACTTGTGTAGCTTTACTGTGGAGCAAAAGTGAGCAGCTGATTCCCCCAACATAGCTTGAATTTTAGTGGTAATTCTGACTTCACTCAATTGACTTTCTTTGAAGATTCTGTGATTCCTCTCTAACCAGAGATTCCATAGGACAAACTTTGGTAGTAATCCCCATATCCAGAGAGTTTGGTTTCTTTTCTTGTCGGCAAAGGGGAACAAGGATTCCCATTGGAGGAGTAGACCTATTACATCAGGTGGGAAATTGATTGCTGGTTGGGATCCTATAACCTTCATCCAGACTTCTTTTGAATAGTTGCAGTTTAGGAGAAGATGGTCAGTTGTTTCTTCCTCATGGAGGCAGAGAGGGCATCTAAAGGGTCCTTCCTAGCCCCTTCGTCTGAGGTTCTCCCCTGTTAGGATACTCTTGTGCGCCAGGGTCCAAATGAAGAGGTCAATTTTTGGGAGGGAACGAAGATTCCAGACTGCTTTCCAAAGTGCCGGATTTGGCATAGCAGTGGGGATGGAGCTGAAGAGATGGTAACCCTCTGCTGTGGTGTAAGCTTGAGCACTCCTGCCCCATCCTCTTTCATCTTTACCTATCTTTTTTAGAGGGGCTTTCCCTTGAAGACACTTCTTAAGATCATCCCATTGACTGTCTAGAATAGCTGGTCTGTTTGGGACAACCCACCCTTGCCAGAGGTGAGGCCTTTCTTCTCCCCATACTGAAATGTCTGAGAGTGTTAAGATGTTTTGATTGTCCATCTAGCTTTTGAGGCCTTGTAGTTCTTGGCGCTGATCTAGCGATGGGTCGCCCATTATTGAGTCTGTCCAGATTCTTATTTTCCTACCATTTTTCGGCACCCAGGTTAGATGAGGGGTGAAGTGAGGGAGCGCCTTTTTGCATAGCGCGAAGATAGGAGAGCTTTTCAACTCCTTACATGGGAG
>ML791578.1:287466-298576 GCA_009831015.1 Picea engelmannii | reverse complement strand
ATAGAGACTATGCCTTAATAACTCAAGCTATGAATGTGGTAGAACCTTTAAATTATGAGCAAGCTAAAGACCACAAACAATGGATGGATGCCATGAAGGAAGAATATGACTCTATAATTAAAAATGAAACATGGGAATTGACAGAATTGCCTGAGAACAAAACCCCCATAGGATCAAAATAGTTGTTCAAATATAAATTTAATGCTGATGGTAGTATAGACAAATACAAAGCTAGATTGGTTGCCAAAGGTTATTCACAGAAAGATGGGATAGATTATGAAGACACTTTTGCTCCTGTAGAAAAAATGAATACTATTAGATTAATGATTGCATTGGCTACCAAGTACAATTGGAAGTTGCATCAGTTAGATGTCAAGTCAACATTTTTGAATGGAGAATTAAAAGAAGAGGTTTATCTTTTTCAACCAGAGGGGTTTGTAAAGAAAGGAAAAGAACATCTTGTATGCAAGTTGAAGAAAGTTTTATATGGACTTAAACAGACACCTAGGTCTTGGTATGATAAAATTGATACATTTTTCTTTCAACAAGGCTTTATAAAAAGTAAAAGTGATCCAAACCTGTATATCAAGAAAGATAGAATTGGTCAAATTGCTTTGATTTCTCTCTATGTGGATGATCTTATCATAACAGGAAGTGCTACTGGGATGATTGAAGATATCAAAATAAAGTTGTCACAACATTTTGAAATGAAGGATCTTGGACATTTACATTATTGTTTAGGTCTTGAGGTATGGAGAGAAAATGGTAAGACCTTAATCACACAAATAAAATATACAAAGGAGGTACTCAGGAGGTTTAATATGAACACATGTAAGCCAATATCTACTCCATTAGAATAAAATGTTAAGCTCAGCAATAATGATGACTCAAAATAAGTGGATGGTACTTTGTATCGACAATTAGTGGGAAGTCTAAATTATCTCACCACAACCAGGCCATCAGTTAGCATTCTTAGCCAATTTATGGCTAAGACTCATGAGAATCACTTGAAAGTTGCAAAGAGAGTCCTCCAATATTTGAAAGGGAATATTGATTTTGGTATTGAGTATACTAATGATTTTGATGTTGAGTTGACAGGTTTCTCAGACTCTGATTGGGCAGGAGATCCAGATGACATGAAGTCTACTACATGATATGCATTCAGTATTGGATCCGGTATCGTGTCCTGGAGCAGTAAGAAACAACCAATTGTTTCTCTGTCATCCATTGAAGCTGAGTACAAAGAATTATGAACTACCACCTGTGAAACAATTTGGCTAAGGAGGATACTTGAAGATGTTGGAGAAAAGAAAAAAGTACCAACAATCATCCAATGTGACAACCAAATTTCCATCAAACTGGAAAAAAACCCAGTGCATCATGCTAGGTCAAAGCATATTGAGACACACTATCATTTTGTAAGAGAAAAAATACAGTCAAATGAAATTGATGTATTGTATTGCAACACAAATGATAATGTTGCAGATATATTTACAAAGCCTCTTGGAAAGGCTAAGTTTGTAATATGTAGAGATAAGATAGGTGTTGTAAAGGTTGTTTAATTAAGGGGGAGTGTTAGAAATTAATTAAACAACCAGTCTGGTAGTTGATAGAGATAAGCGTGTAGTAAATGCACCGACTACACCGACTTCGGTAAATTCTTGAAAGAACCAGAAACGTCTGGAAGAAGCAATTCTAGCCATTGATATGGAAATTAATCAACGGTTGAGCTCATTCCACCACTATATAAATACCCATGAGTGTAATGCAATAGACAAGTTGTTTTGTGTGTTCTTCATGTCTATGTCCGTGTGAGTTCTCTGATAAATTCTAGGTGTGGATCCAATGAGAGAAGGAAGGAATGGGATTGCTTCCTAGAAATGGGTGACCAAAGGTATCTGGTGTAAACATGTATTTGTATATGTGACCAAAGAGAGCGGGCATAAAAAGGTACCAAACCGAGGTCTAAGCTAAATTCAGTGATCAAAAAATTCAATTTTATGATATAGAGTAAAGAGAAATAGGGCTTTGATTGACTGATTAAGCTAAATTCAATTTTTTGATATAGAGTAAAGAGAAAAAATGCTTCTGATTGATTGAATGACTTACAATTGTATTTGCATAACACCAGTATGGTTTCAACAATAGGTATCCTGCCATTTTTTCTAGTATGGCTTTGCTCCTCCAACTGAATCTGAAAAATTCATTTGAACAACAAGGTGATGCGGTGCTATCAAGGCGGTGGTTGACTTTGCTCCTCCAACTTAGTTGACCCATATAAATCTGAAAATTTCATTTGAACAACAAGGTGATGTGGTGTTGTCAAGGCGGTGGAGAACAAGGTGAGGCAATGGAGAGACGGTGGGCGGTGGTTGCATGGATATTTAAAGCATTCACGAACTTGTTTTAATGAAGCTGACAAATTGTCATATTAAATTAAAACCATGACATAGGTGGAACACCCTAAAAACATTAGCCAATGCAACAAAACGCTCCCTAAAGACATTATCCAATGCAACAATGATAACAATTTAGAAAGAGCAATAAATAGAATGCGCCCTAAACACATTATCCAATGCAACAATGATAAAACATTAGAAAGAGCGATAAATAAACATAAGAAATTATCCAATGCAACAATGATAAAACATTAGAAAGAGCGATAAATAAACATTGGGAAGGAAGAAGGCCGCAATAAGACTTAGAATCTATCATCCAATGGGATTGAGCAATGATAAAACATTAGAAAGAGCGATAAATAAACATAAGACATTATCCAATGCAACAATGATAAAACATTAGAAAGAGCGATAAATAAACATTGGGAAGGGAGAAGGCCGCAATAAGACTTACAATCTATCATCCAATGGGGTTGAGCAATGATAAAACATTAGAAAGAGCGATAAATAAACATTGGGAAGGGAGAAGGCCGCAATAAGACTTACAATCTATCATCCAATGGGATTGAGCAACGATAAAACATTAGAAAGAGCGATAAATAAACATTGGGAAGGGAGAAGCCCGCAATAAGACTTACAATCTATCATCCAATGGGGTTGAGAAGAATAGTTTTTTTATTGCGTAAAAAAATAAAATTTTGAGTTTGTTATCCCAACATTACATATTGGGAGAAAATTTATAGTCAAAAGCAAAACTAATTCTAAGTCAATGCCAAATCGAATACTATAGTCCCTACTTGCCTTCGGCAGGGACTAATAAGGTGGGGTATATAGAAACAATGGGTGATATAAGGGTTTTATGATAAAATATGTTAATGTTCCAGCGAAGAGTGTGAAATATGACAACTTTAAGAGTGTAAGTAGAAAATGGGCTATATTTAGCTAAGGGTCAAGAGCTTGATTACTTACTAAGCTTCATGTCAACTTTGAAGAAGATTGTATTGAATCTGCTCACCACTGAATGAACTTGTAACCTATATATGACTAACATGCATTATTACTATTCATTATCATAATTTTTGAAATATTCTTGAATGACAAGATATCTGAAGACATCTTCTTTGGAATGTGTAGTAGCAGTTCAACGAGGGTGCACAAGATTTTGCGCAAGCAATAACAATTAAGGGGAAGCTTGGCAATGCTTTGTCAGGTACAAAATTGTTGACCAAAATGGTCATCAACACACGAGACAACAAAACCATTCAAAAAATGAGAGGCTACCCAAATATTTGGATTTCATCACTCTGCCCCAGAAGGCCGAGTGATGAGAAAGTCTCCAAAGGTTTTACCTGCAAGTGCTTGGTTGAATAGATAAGGATTTTTTGTGCCCCACCTCGCACAATTTTTAGGATGAGCAATGGTAGGCCATTTGACCAGTGGAATACCATCCCTATATCGACTTCCAAACCATAGGAAGTGAAAAAATTATTTTCTAATTTTCATTAAAATACCCTTCGACACCTTGGCAATGTAGGTGAAAAATACAGATGCTTTGTAGAACCGATTTAAGAATTACCAACCTTCCATGCCTAGAAAACCGTTTGTTTACCCAAAGAGAAGTATGTGCTTCGATCTTCTTGAACAACCATAGCAAATCCTTGAAACGATAGGCATTGGGCTTAAGATTAAACCCCAGGTACTTGAAACCTTCTCCTGAGATTTTTCGAGGAAAGGGGAGAGAACTTTCCAGAAGAGGAGACAAGTCTTCTCAAGGGAATAAGAAGTGTATACACGACTTCAACCAATTGATTTCCATCCCTGTAGCCTTTCAGAAAAGGTCCAATATTCGTCAAATGAATTGAAATTCTTGAAGAGCACCTGCACCAAACAAGAGAATGTCATCAACAAAAGGTAGATGAGAAAGGATTTTAGATGGTGTGATTTTGAGGCCTTTTAGCTCATTGTGGCTTCTAGCATGTTTTGTAAGTTTACTAAGCCCTTCCGTGACCAGGAGAAAGAAGACAGGGGAAAGGCACCACCCTTGTCGAAGCCCCCTCTAATCTCCAAAGAATTTAGAAGGGGATCCATTGATGAGGATTGCAAAGTAAGTTGATTGAACACATCCAAGGATCCAATTAATGGAGGCTAGGTTCATCCCCATTTGTACCAAAACCAAGCAAACAAAGGTCCAACTCACTTTGTCATAAGCTTTCAACAAATCCATCTTCAACAAGATAGAGAGGATTTTGGAAGTTATAATGGAATGCATCGCCTCCTGGGCAAGGGAAATTGCATCGTGAATTTGATGCTTGAAGAGGAAACCAAATTGTTCCTCCAAGATGATTTCACTCACGATAGGCTTAAACCTATTTGCTATTATCTTAGAAATCACCTTATACACGAAGTTGAATAGGGAAACCAACGAGACTTCTAACATCTCTTTGATAGGGCAACCAATAGGCTCCTTGAATAGCGTACTGAAATGGGTTCTAGCCACTTACACCTTCTCTTCAAAGGATTTAGCCACTCCACCATCTTGCTTGTCCACCTCCCAAATGTTTATTAAGCTTTTTCGAAAATTAGCATAGTTGTGAAAGAATTTTGTATTACTATCACCTTCAGTAAGCCAAACAACTTTACTCTTTAGCCTCCATGTAGTTTCTTCCTTAGCCAAGAAACCCTGTCTTTGGTTCATTAACTCCTTCAAGGATGTGGCCTCCTCATCAGAGAAAATTTTAGCAACAATGGCTTCGTAAAGGGAATTTATTTTTAGCTCAATCTTCTTGAGTAGCTTGGGATCGTTGTTTAAAATTCACCACCCATTTTTTTGAAACCTCCTTGACTCTCTAAAGATTTTCATGGAATTGATGCATAAACAACGAGCTTGGGTCATAGCGTAGGTGGGTCTAGACATAGTTTATCAAATTTATGTAGTCTTCTTCTTCTAGCTAGATATGGTTGAATTTCAGAGGAATGAGGGCATTACACTCTTCAGGCTCTACTTTCAGAAAGATGGGTAGGTGATCTAAGTGACCCCCATTCCTACCCATAACTTCAAGGACCAGGAACTTTCAACCAATGATTTGGAGATGAGAAACCTGTCAAGGCGCTTGGATATCCCTTCATTACCTTTCCTACCATTCTCCATGTTGGAAGTATCTTCGGTGGTTCTAGATCTACCAAATGTAATGCTTCAAGGAGATGTGCGAACCCTTCTAGAGGGTCTCTATGGGGATGCATACCCCATACTTCACGAAGGGACAATGTAAATTTTAGATCACCCCTGAGTATGAAATTCCCATCATCATTAGGTTTCTGTCGAGGTCGAAGAAGGTAACTTGAAGAGCGAGGGGGAATGGCTTGACTTTGCTGCCTAGAAGCTTATGAAACATCAGGTTGTTTCGACAAATCCTCCCTTTTTCCATTATCCATACTAGGGCGAGGTGATGAGGGCTTGGGGACTTGGAGCCTTGCTGACGAAACTTCTCTAAGCGAGGGGGAAGATTCTGACATCGACACCTCAAACTTAGGACTGGAAAGGATCACCAATGTCTTATGTTGGGTCAATGGAAGGGATAAAGTACCATAAGTAGGTGGCGAAGCTTCTATACACCAATCTCCATTCAAAAAAGTAAAAGCAACAGAGGGAAACAAAGTCTTACACTAAGGAGATTCTAGAGAGATAACCATTGGATGCCTTGATTCCACCTCTACCTCCGTCTTCTCTAATTACTTATTAGCTTATCTAGCCAAAGGGACATCCCTCGAAAGAGATTTCTCCTCTTCTCGAACCTTTGCCTACATCATCTTAGGTTTCCATCCTGTTTTAAGGGGCATTCTGAGTATGCCCAACCTTATGGAGTCCATAACATCTGAAGGGTAAACGCCAATAATCAATATGTTGTACCCATGAAGAGCTCGCAACAATCAATTCGATTTCTTCCAACAGACGTACTTTCATATCGATCTCTACCTACAACCATGCCCATCTACGGTCAAGTTTGGTATTCCCTTCTTTTTCGAGATGGATGAACCTGCCAACCTTGTTGCCAATAAACTCCATAATTTTTTCATGCCAAAACACCATTGGAAGCCTAGAAAGAATAATCCATACCACCATGGAGGAAATTGGCTCACGCCTCGGGTCAAAATGTACACCCCACTCCTTAAGAGTTAAACCAGAGGGACCCCAACTATAGTCCTGCTGAAGGATTGAGCTCATATCTTCGGTCGACTTGAAAATGAAGCGTAACCAACTTCGCACTTAACATGGAAAACCGGACGGTAGCCCAGAACCAGAGACCATGATTCTTCCAGCCAGTGTTTGAAGTTCTTAGGGCAGACCGTCTTTCCATAGAAGCGTCCTACCGCTACTTTGCCCAACAAATCTGGAAGATTTTCTACATATACATCCTTGCCCAAAACCATTTTCACTTTTTCCTTGTGCACACGAAAACACCTTGGCTTTTTCCCCACAGGTGACACTTCTGGGCGTGACAAATATGTGACGGAGGGTTGGACTGATCGCGCAATACTGAAATTGGGCTCCAGACCGAAATCGGAAGGGGGAGACATGGTGGCCAAGTGCGAGTGAGAGATTAAAGACTGATCAATCTGAGGGTGAGTGAGCCCAGAGCTTCATAGGCTTAACACCACCTTGCGTGGCATGAAGCCTTTCCAAACCCTCGGGAGATCTTGTGGCTCCAAACCACCACACGTCTCCATTGAGGGACCAGATTTCCCTTGAGAAAGCGCCCTACGATCTTGTTGGAGCCCTATGAATTCCGAATCTATACAGAAGATTTCGTCCCGGGCAAGCACATCGTCTCCACAGTCAACGACATCATCCTCCATCGCGCGCCAGCTCAGATCGCAGGACAGAGAGCCCTCATCCGTCCGCGTAACCACCCTCTGCCGGAACCCTAGATCGAAATTTGACAACCGGGATGAAAACCGTAGACCGCCCTCGAGACTCTACTTGCAATATCTTATTATTGTACATAAAACATTAATTTATACACAATAAAATCAGATTATATTAAAGAAGTAGATCCATGAAAAATGCATTTGTAGACAATATTGCGTTTCTTATATTATGGAAGTCTATAAGCCTCACGCAAGTTTTTCATATCGTAGAAATTGGTAAAGGTATTTTCTTCTTCAATACATGAGATTTATGAGATTTTGATAAGGAGTACGTACAATTGATATTTCATAAATTTATGTGAACGTAAACTAAAAAGTATCAAAGACCATCAAGAATTTTATTGTTAAATGGGAACATGTAGAGTGGCTCCCCAATGATCATTTTTAGGTGGTTTCTCATTTTCAACATTGGAAAGGTGAGTGTCTATAAATTTTCATTTAAAAGTGTTAATGAGGGTTATAAGGACAACTATATTGTTGCTCTAGCTTTTAATGCACAATTCACCTAATTATATGGCTTTGTCACCTATCAATGCATTGTAGTTATTCATAATTATTGACATGTGGAAATTTATAAAGTTTGTCCAATCTAACATTTCCACCTCACTTCTATGAGGCCACATATATAATTCATAGAGTTTTCATATTTAGCATTGCAAGTAGTTTCTTCAACAATACTACAAGAAACTTTAAATCTTTAAATCTATTCAATGCTAATTCTAGGCAAACTCAAGAATGTAAACACCGCAAAGACTTTAAGCTTAAATAATTTCAATAGCGATTAGGACATGATATATCGATCAAGGATTCCTTTCGGGATCCAATCGAGGGACATCCAATAAATAGGGATAACCTATGGAACATATTTTACTGGGACCAATCATCCTCTGTAGGAAATCCATCTGATACACCAGATGTTTATTTTTTTCTCGATCTTGGCTATGAGCCATTGCCAATTGCCTTTGAGGTAAAGGTTGACCTTTTAAATAAAAGCCAATGTATTTAAAGCTTGTATCAAAGACAATTGCATGAAAGGGGAATATTTGATTTATGTATAGTTTATCAGCCTCAAAAAGACCCTAGCAAGTTACCTCTTATTTTGACAAGTTTATCTCATGCTCGTGGTCCTACAAAAGAGATCGATGATCTCTTTAAGCTTGTCCATCATTCTTTTTGAGCCATCACAAAAAATAAGCATGTCATCAACAAACAATAAGTGAGAAATAAGATTGGAATTACTTATTAAAATACCTTTTAAAGAACTATTTGCCAAGGATACCTTGAGTGCTCTATTAAGCCCCTCCGTGACTAGTAGGAAGAGGAGAGGAGTGTTAATATTATGGTAGCTGCGGGAGGTATTTGCCTCCATGTGTAAAACTGACGAGAATAGAATATTCTGGGAAGCAAGAAGAAACCCTAATGAGTTGGCTAATAACCCTAGAAGACAAGTCAGCTCAAGAGGATAATTTGTATTAGGTTATTAGCCTCCAAGAGAAGAAGTCAACCATAAGAAATATTATATACTGAGTAAATAGGTACCCAGAATGAGAAGTCGGCTCAAGCAGTTAGCCAGAATTAGTATAAATACAGGAGGTCAGTCTTCATTCTGGTAGGCATTCTCAGAAATGCAGAGCTCACTTGTGCGCACTGCAATTGCCCAGTTTTGTGCGCAAGTTTGGAGGAGAGATGCTGCAGCTAGCATATTATGTTTTGGCTTGGACTATCTCTTGGTTATGGTTTGGACTATCTAATCAGCTCTTGTTTGGTGCGCTATCCTTGCGGAAAGGTGCACTACCCTTTGTTTGGATATCTAGCCTAGGGTTTGCTTCCAGAGTGATTCTCTGTCAAGGTTAAGGTGCTCCAAGGGTGGCTTCGGCCTATGGTTGGATGACAATAGTGATATTGTCGATGCTAAAACGAGCACATCCATTATATTCTAACAAGGGGATGGGGGACACCCCTGCCGAATTCCCCTTCCATGCTTGAAAAAGGAGGAGGTTGCTCCATTTATTAAGACTGTGAAGGAAACCAAGATCATGCAACCCATTATTCATGCCATGAAGTGAAGGTTGAAACCTAGGTGAATAAGAATGAGATGTAGAAAGAGCCAAATTTCTTTGTCGAAAGCCTTGGAAAGGTCCACTTTCACTATCATAGCCTTCATATTTATTGTTTTAATTGAGTGGAGTCCTTCATGGGTAACCCCTATAGCCTCGTGTATTCAGTGGAGTCCTTCATACGATGCTAGAACATGGTATGATGATCTCCCTGATAAAAGCATGAAGGCCATGGAACAATTTGGAGAAACCTTCATGAATAGATGGAGCACTGAAGAAGAACCTGATATGCTCCGTGACATGAACAAGAAAGAAAATTACGAAGAGGAGCAAGAGTTACCCCATGATTCTACTAAAGACAACGAAGACCTAATTGAAGAACAAGAGCCTGAAGAGGTGAGTCATGAAGAGCTGGTGTCTTCTCCTTTACTTGATGAAGTCATCCACGCTTCCATTCCTCCTACACAAGAATAAGAGAATGTGGTCAATTATTTCCATTTTCAGGTTTTTGATGATGCTTTGTTCTATACTTCGGAAGGTGGAGAAATAGAGAAATCCTTGGATGTGCTAGACCCTTCATATTGTAATAAAGATGATGATGTGGTTGATAATATTGATGAATTTATACATGTTGGGAAACATAAATGGGATGTGATTGGTCATGGTGTAGACCCTATTTACGATATTGAAGGTCATTTCGAATTGTTTCCATTACAACAACCGTATTTGATCTTTACAGATTCTGATATTTTGCAGCAAGGAGATGACATGACTATATATTTGTTCCAACCGCCTAAGGATGACTTACTACAACATTTTCATGATGATCTTTGGTCATACCCTGTGGGGTTTGATGCTTATTCTTTTGAGCACTTGGATTTATTCTACGAAGAGAATTTTCAACCACCATTGTGCTCTAATTTTGATGAGGGTGAGCATATGGTTCACTTGGAGAAGGACACTTGTGATAAGGTTTCCCAACCTACTTGTTTTCCTTTATCTCACTATGTCACTAAGGATCTAGCTGGGAAATGTGTCCCTTATCCCATGTGGTTTGCAGGGAAAAGTTTTCTCTTGGAATATAAAGGTAGATTGAACTTTCTGAGAAGAAGTATGGTACCTCAATATTTCAACTGTTTTATGAGAAGTTGAACAAAGTTACCGACTTAATGATAACTGTGACCTCAAAACGAAAACTATGGCAAAAACACCCATATTTTTGCATAAAAAACATGAAAATCAACCCCCAAATAAAAAGTGTTGCTACCGGTAGCACCATTTTTTCAAACAGGGTCAAAATTACAACACTTTTCAAGCATGGCCTTCAAAACTGATACAATAGCTCAAAAAAACCTTAAAATCAACACCTAAATAAAAAAATGATGTTACATAATTTGTTTTTTTCAAAACGTTAAAATTATAGATAATTTGAAATCATATTTTTAGCAATTGGTACCATTGAAACCAAAACCTCAAAATCAACCATCAAATTGAAAAGTACTTCTACGGGTAACACCCATTCTAAAATTGGGGTATTAAAATGACACATTTTTTTAAAGTGGTAAAATAAATCATTATTAGTGTAAACAAAATCACGAAATCAACCCTTAAATGCTTATTTTTAAAATCTTAGTTTATCACTCCAAACACAAGATAATACATAATGCCATGAAAACAATACATTAAAAAATATATATTCAAAACCCAAATTTGAAAAAAAATAAAATA
>ML791578.1:264572-285661 GCA_009831015.1 Picea engelmannii | reverse complement strand
CTTACTTCTACAAGTAAGTGTAGGTAGGTTAAGGTAGGCATTTTGCATTCCATTGTATATATCATGCTTGTCATAGTAGTGTAGTTGCATCTTGATTTACATATTGCTATGTTACATTTGTATATATTGTATGATCATATTGACATGTTAGAATAAAAATATTGGAAAATTTTATTTTCAACATTTGCTTTGGATTTTGAATTTTTTTATAAGAATAAGGGGTGATAGCACCACCCTAGATGCTCTGACGATTTTGCTTGAGTTTGTAGGAACATGTCATACTGGATATGATGAGGTTCTCATGCACTCTAGGGTGAGCACATGTCACCAAGTAGGAGCCTGATGCTACCCCCTTAGACTAGGGGTAGTTAAGGAGATCATGTCTCGAGGCTCACATGTAACATACATGGAGTGTCGAGAGTCAGATTGACTAGCATGGCCCCTCCTATCTTGAATTGCACCATTGATCATTGCCAGTAGTAGAGAAACATAAATCACACTACCATGGCCCCAGAGGAAAACATGTCTTACTTCATGAGGTAATAATTTTGGTTTCATTGTAAGTGTCACTTTAATAATTGAAGCATTTGAATATTTTACAAAGAATCATTTCTTGATTACAGAACATTTTCTTGTAAATTATACCTTTTTCCTTATTTAACCCTAGTGGGTGTCATTAAAACCTAGTAAGTTGGTCACCCTCGGGAATGGGGTGCTACTGGGGGGTTCCTTGAAGAGTCATCGTACCATTCCCAATCGTACTTATCACTTTCCACACTTCTTCCATTTTGTCTCCTCATCTTTTGGGTTTTCGGATGTACTGACCCAAGAAGGGATTGTACCTCATTTCATGGGAAGAAGAGATTAAAGGCCCAGAGGGGAATGTAGCTGGAAAAAGATAAAATCCAAGCATAAACCTTCTAGATGCTCTCTCTGGGATCCCGAGAACAATGAAATGCTTCTCATAAAAAATGGGGGACCCATAAATAAATAACTAATTAATCAATCATGCCAACTGAGGTAGAGCGTAAGTGGGCTTTGTTTTTATTTCTTAGTTTAGTTCCCCTTATTGTCTTTAACTCATGAAAGTGTGACAACCAAGGTAGAGCATATTGAGGATTTGTTTTTATTTCTTAGCTTAGTTCCCCATATTGTCTTCAACTTGGAAAAACTTTAACAAATTAATGACAAATGGGCTTGGAAAAATAATGCATCGTGGATGAAGGGAAACACACCCTCTACAAAGGCACCCATAAATGAGACAATACAAATCCTTGTATTTTATGAACTCGATACCCATAAGTCTTACCCCACTCCACCTCATACTCACACATGAATTAGATAAGTTTCCCTCAGGAAACACTTTTGTCTTGGGGATTAATTGACCCAATAGGAAGCCTTGACACCCCTCCCACACCTAAATTTGAAAAATTGTATAAGGTCTTTGAGTATTTGTTTAGTTTGAAAAGGGGGGTTTGATGCATAGGTTTGGGTGGTTCTATTATTGGATATGGCTTATTTGGAATGATTCTTGTGACTTATGGAACCTTGGAGTGTGCATATGTTTTCCTTTACAGGACCTTTCTTGGTGGACATGTATTCATGAGGAGATGGCTTTGTTTGGACCTTCATGAGGGATTTAGAGCCCAAGGATATTGTAGTAACCCCACGTCCGGGGTTGGATTGTGATCACCAATTGCACCTTGAAGAAAGAGGTTGTTTCCTTTGGAGGCACTTTGGCGTGACTAGGAGATGAGCTCCCACCTTATCCCACTTGGACGCTAGCCTTTGGAGGCCTATACATCACCCACCTAGCCCTTGACGTCACCACTCGAGGGATAGGGTTTGATGGAGATGATATTTTGGTGGAAGAAGGAAACTTGGCACATCATTTGGCACTTGATAGCATGCTATGGCCTTTGGAGGCCCAACGTTCCACCCTTCAAATCTGGACGTCTCATTTTAAAGTCTAACGTCACCCTAGAAGGGCATGACGTCACCCTTTTGAGGGATATTTTGATGTAAATTTTATAATTTGTAATTATAACGACAAATTTTGAGGTCGTCCCTTGTTATATTTTAAAGTTGACTTTTTTAGGCCAAAGAGGTGATATAAATACACTTCTTGGCATTTCATTTTACACATAACTCTTCCTCACACAAGAGGATGAGGACTGAAATTTTTGCCATCTTTGGAAATATTGGTTGATTTTACTAGTGCACACCTCTTGGAGGGCATGTTTGTATGCTTCTTGGATGATTTATGGTCGAATTTTTTGCAAACTATGGTTTTATGCTTGATTATTCTTTCTTAAGTAAGTAAAATCTGCAATTTTCATTTCATGATTTGAATGGTTATGGTAAAATTTACTTGTTCATATTGAATATTATGAAATTTCTTGTTTGAAACCCTAGGAGAGAAACATAAGGTATTTTTTCCTCTCTCTAGTTTATTCCACTTGTTAAATTGTGAAGAGAATCTTATCTAGGGTAGGCTTCTAAAGCCCTAAAGTGATAACACTTTAGAAGTCTTGTTCTAGAAACTTGTTGCTATATATTTCAAGATTCTAAGGAAGAAGAAGAATTCGCTAGAGCCTAAAAGAGCTTGCTCTCTACAAAATTCATCTTTTGAGACTAGAAGTTTGAGGCCCTAAAGTGCTAGCTCCTCAAACTTCATCTCATCATCCTTGGAACATTGCTATCATTTATTTCTCCAAGTTATATTTCTATTGTAATTGACTCCATAAGCCCAAAAATGGCACTAGTTTTATTTCTCTCTTGTGAAACTCTTGATGAAACAACTCTCAAACTCTATTCTCTAAAGATTTTACTAACATTTTCTAACCCTATCTTAGCTAAAATCATTAACTTTGTTGTTGTTGTTGGAAAACATTGCTACAACCATCTAATTTGCTTCATTTTTCTGCATACTCTATCTTTTGACACGCTCGAAACAACACTTGTTTCTTCCCCTTTTCTTAGTCCCCCATACTATAACATATATTTTTTGTCGTATATTGCAGCAATGGAATCCACTATCTGTTAGAATATAGAATATGGTGTGCTCGTTTTACCATTGACGATACCCTCATCACCCAACCATAGGCCGAAGCCACCCTCCGAGCACCTTAACCTTGACTGAGAATTTCTCTGGAAGCAAACCCTAGGCTAGATAGCCAAACAAAGGGTAGCACACCTTTCCCCAAGGATAGTGCATGACAAAAAGCTGATTAGATAGTCCAAACCCTAGCCAAGAGATATCCAAGCCAACACTGAAACTGCTAGCTGCAGCAGCTGCACCTGCAACTCTCCTCCACATGTGCTTACCAAACTGGGAACTGCAGTGCGCACCACTTGTTGTCTGCAATTATGAGATGTTGTCAAATGAGAACTGGTGCCCTGTATTTATACTGGTTCTTCTAGATTTGTTGGGGCCAACTTCTCCTTCTGGATATGTGTCTGTTCAACATATTAATATTATTTCTGGCCAACTTCTTCTCTTGGAGGCTAATAACCTAATATAAATTATCTTCTTGAGCTGACAAGATGTCTAGGGTTATTAGGCAACTCATTAGGGTTTTCTCTTGCTTTCCAGAGTCTTATATTCTCGTTAGGTTCACACGTGGAGGTAAATACCTCCTGCAACTACCATAATATTAACACTCCCTCCTAGCTAGGGAGGTATTACAGGTAATGGACTTGAGCACAAAACATACCATTTACCCGGTAGCATCAATATAATCATCTAGACTATTTCATGACTAGATCATGAGCATCACCATCACCATCAGCTGCATCATTTCTTGAAACCATACTTCATCTGAGTAATTAGACATGATGCTGGATAAGTCACTCACACCATAGAGTGATACAAGAGCCACTCTTATAATCTAGAGGAGTAAATGCTCTGAACCAATTTTTGTCTGGAAAATCTCTGTTCATCATTCGTCTGGATGGTGATTATTTCCAATAAACTGTTGATAGTCTTCAAGGCAGTTAGAACAAAAATAGAACACAACTGTGTCTATCCATAGTAGTACATAACTACAATCCAGTGGTTCACTACCACACCAAGTAACACACAAGTACTTGATCAATAGCGTGTAGTTGTGAACAGTGGAACATATTCACCACAATAGTCTTCATCTACTGTCATACAGTCTTCATAACAAACATCTGATAGAAACCTGCATAGAAACAATGTTATGATATAAACTGATTTGTCTAGGCCAATCTTTCACTCACATCTATGAGCTCTGAAAGAATATCTGCCTCAAAATAGTGGAACACATCCACCACAGTAGTATATCTCTACTGTCTGGAGACAGGTAGTCTCCATAACAATCATCTGATGCCATCCTGCACAGAAAATATTGTTAAAAATAAACCAAATCATCTGGGCCAATCTTTCATTCACGTCTGTGAGATTTGAAAGAATATCTTCCCTCATCAGCAATGGGCTATCTGCCCTATTATTCTCAAACAAGGAAGACATATTGTTTCTGATTTCTGAGCATGGACCATTCCTCACCCTGGGCCATTCTTCCTACACTAATCAAAGTGCACCCTGGACATAATGTATAAACCCTAAGGAATGTTTGAGTCTGGACCATTCCTCACCCTGGGCCATTCCTCCTACACTAATCAAAGTGCACCCTGGAGAGAATGTATAGCCCTAAGGAATGTCTGTCCTTGATTTGCTGAGCCTGGACCATTCCCCACCCTGGGCCATTCCTCCTACACTAATCAAAGTATGCCCTGGAGAGAATGTATAAACCCTAAGGAATGACTGTCCAGACCATTTCCTCCGTTAACCACAAGAGGAAAAGACTGTCCTGCATCAACCTCAAAAACAGACCATTCCTCATGTTAACCACAATGAGAAATCGCTGTCTGGCAAGGTGGGCCAGTCTTCTTGAGTAACCCTCAAGAAGAGAGACTGCCCTAGACCACTCCCCATGTTATCCACAATGGGAAGTTGCTTTCTCTGATACATCAAAAATCAAACTACTTTCCATGTTAACCACAATGGAAAGTGACTGTCTGTGAGAAGTCTCAATCCACTTTCCGAACAGGAAATCATTTGTCCAAGATGGACTATTTTTCAAATTTAAAGATGAATGTCTTCAATAATGTTTTCAGTGCTCCCTCCTAACTTGGAGAGTCATTTCTTCCTTTTTCAATAAGAAGGAGGTTGTTTCCATGATCTCTAGTTTGAGTACACAAACTCTTTCATCTTGGATAGAATCTTTACCAAAATGTCTGCTTATCTGCTCATTTGTGGAGATATGTATTGGAGAATCATTTTCTCCTTTCTGGACTTCATCATGGATAATGTAATGCTTGAGTTCAAATGTACTTTAGTCTGGAACATTGTGAAGGCTTCATGTAGATCCGAACAATAGAGTATATCATTGTTGGAAAACTGGAACATATCTATGTGGCACTTCTTCTGCCATCATGAGATCTAATCTACTGAGTAGTCATCTTGATGTTATTGGAAATCTTCACCACGCTTCTGCTGTGCATTGAAGGTTCTTCACCAAGTTATCTTCTTCTTGTCTTCATACAGGAGTCTCTTTCTGGTATGCCTCAAAGTCTTGAGATTGCTCTTCATACACTCTTTATTCAATTTCTCTGGAGAACATTCTTTGCATTCATCTGATGTAGAACTCCGATGCATGGATGTTGCAGATGATATAATGACTCATGTAGAGATAAATCTGGTTTACTGGAACAAGTAATCATCATAGTCTTCTCCCTCCATCTAGGAGAACCTCTGGTTCTATATCTCGCAATGCTTTCATTCATAAGTCTTCCATAAACTGTTCTTTATTACGACTTTCTGCTTGATTGCTTTTAGTGAGTTCATATCAGGTTGGTAATCTTGTGATTCTTGATACAATGACTGGTTGTTCTGGTTCCTCTTTATTTCTTGGAATCCTCATGTTCTTCTTCATGTTTTTCTTTAGCTCTTGGGTCCATGGAGTTTCCTATAGATTCCATGCCCTAGAGATTCCACTTATTTCATTCATCATATGATCACGAATCTGGATGGACAACCAGGAATACTTTAAGGTTTTTCTTTGAAGAGGTCTTCTTTTGCGGTTGAACTGAGCACGTACTGTCTTTCATGGTTACTACCATGGATATATATGCTTCATCATCTTCAATGGATCATAGGATTAGCTCCCTCCTAATCCTTGCTTTATGTATAAGTGCATATAATTGGCTCCCTTCGTCTGACAGAGTCCATGCTTCCATCTGCATTCTTATTGTCTTCTGCAATATATAATTGGCTCTTTTGTCTAACAGAGTCCATGCTTCCATCTTGTTGTCTTCTACAAAATGTCATAAGTCTTTTTCCAATTTCCTTTCGATTGCTGACTTCTTTCTGTCTTTGCTTATTCTAAGTCTCTTCATGATTGATTCGACTTAATGGCTTCCACATGATTTGTATTTCATCCTTTCATGTGTATTATCTAATGATATCCATTTTCATCTTGTTTGTTCTTCCATAGGTATAGTTCTTCTTGGAACACATTATCTTTCAGGAGATAGATATACAAGATATGTACAGAGACGATGAAAACAAGATATGTACAAGAAATAAGAAGAGTGTTGTTACCTTTTAGAAGAAGAAGTCTCTTCCATCCTGCTTAGTCTTCTTTGTAGGTTCCTTTTCTTCGACAATTGATGCTTCATGTTTCTCCTTCCTTCTCTTTAGCTCGAGACAATGATTCTTGTAGTGACCATACTTTTGACAGTTGAACCATTGTACTTCTAAAATGTCTTTCTCTTGATTTGGCTTCTTCCTTGAGCCAAACTTCCTTTTGTTCCTGAAGTTCTTGAATCTTGTTGTGAAGGCTTGATCATCAAACTTATTTTGGGGTTTCTCTTTTGCATTGATCCTTGATTATTCTTGAACACAACAAGTCCAAAGTTCTTCAAATGTCAGGTACTCCTTCCTTGTGTTCATGCTTATGGAAAATGCATCCCATGTCTTGGGAAGACCATTGAGTACTATGTTCACCAATTCCTTTTCTGAAGTGATCTCTTCAATAGCTTGTAGTTGATCTCTTAACTGGGATATCCTTACAAAGTATGATGTTATGCTGTCATCATCATTCATCTTCATGTCACAGTGCTCATTCTTCAGACTCATAACTTGTCCGATGTTTCTGACTAAGAAGAGATTTGTTAGGGAATCATACATCTTCTTCGATGAGTCAAGAAGGGAGATGTAGGGTATCAAGTGGTATTTTATAGAATCCACTATGATACTCATGGCATTGATGTCAACATATTTGAACTTCTCCATAGAAACAACGTTCTGCGGTTCCTTCTCTTCTCCTTCTTCAAACTCTGGCTTCACGATCTTTCCTTTCACGATATCCAACACTTTATTCTTGGCAAGGATGAGGTCAATCCTTGTCTTCCACACTTTGAAGTTAAAGGCTCCATATAACTTGTTCTCAGACTTCATAGAGTTAGTCATGGCTTGCTTGACTTGGTCAAACCCTAGATTTTACCAGAAATTCAAACTTCACGTCTTGGCTTGCTAAGAGTATCAGGAGATGCGCTAGGCTAGGGTGCACTGATCTGTCCAGATATTGGGTCAATCTCTTCACTTAAGTTGCCTCAACGAGAGGATTAGGGTTTCTGCAACTGCTCATGCTAGTAACCCTAGCGACAGTGTCTTGGAAGTTTCTTCTGTTAGTAACCCTAGCGGCAGTGTCTTGGAAGCTGCTTCTACTAGTAACCCTAGCGACAGTTCCTCAACGAGCTCAATATCCTAGCGGCTATGTTTCCTTCTAGCGTTTAGACTAAATGAAGGAGGTGTGGGCCTATAACCTGTTAGAATATAGAATATGGTGTGCTCATTTTACCATTGACGATACCCTCGTCATCCAACCATAGGTCGAAGCCACCCTCCGAGCACCTTAACCTTGACTGAGAATTTCTCTGGAAGCAAACCCTAGGCTAGATAGCCAAACAATGGGTAGCGCACCTTTCCCCAATGATAGCGCATCACAAAAAGCTGATCAGATAGTCCAAACCCTAGCTAAGAGATAGTCCAAGCCAACATTGAAACTGCTAGCTGCAACAGCTGCACCTGCAACTCTCCTCCACACGTTCTTACCAAAATGGGAACTGCAGTGCGCACCACTTGTTGTCTCCAATTTTGAGATGCTGTCAAATGAGAACTGGTGCCCTGTATTTATACTGGTTCTGCCAGATTTGTTGGGGCCGACTTCTCCTTCTAGATATGTGTCTGTTCAGTATATTATTATTATTTCTGGCTGACTTCTTCTCTTGGAGGCTAATAACCTAATATAAATTATCTTCTTGAGCCGACAAGATGTCTAGGGTTATTATCCAACTCATTAGGGTTTTCTCTTGCTTTCCGGAGTCTTCTATTCTCGTCAGGTTCACACGTGGAGGTAAATACCTCCCGCAACTACCATAATATTAACACTATCAACATGGTTCTAGTTCATGAGGATGATTTATTCCAAGAGCATGTCATTTAATATCTTATTCATGGTTTGATTGGTCCTGAAATTAATTTCTCACATGTCGAGAAGATAGCTTTGATAGCTGTGCACATTGTCTAGAGGCTTTAACATTACATTCTATTGCATAAGACTACTATAATCGCTGGCGTTAATCCATTCCAATATGTCCTAACATGATTAATTATTGGGGGGAAATACAATAAATGGATTGTCATATTGTAGGAGTTTGATTTGGACTTTGTGTTTTCCAAGTCCAAGAAATCGTTAGTCTCTTCCAACTCATGTTTGAGTTTCTCGGGGAGGATAAGGATACCGTCATTATAAACTCGCTTCCTTATAATAATATCTTCCTTATCTCTTCCAGTTACCCTTGGTATGGGGATATCTTCGTATATATTCATATTTTGAAGTTCTCTTTGCATTATCAATGAGATGAATGACGTCGTATTCGCCATGACGTGAAGAATTACCTCATCATCGATGACACTTTGTATCTCCTGGGAGTTGATTCAATTCTTCGTGGTTGTTTAACTCACAAAGAAGAAAAGAGTGTTCTTAATGATTGACACAATGAAGAATGTGGTGGTCAACTTTTTGGGTTGGAAACGAACCAAAAAATCATGTGTGCCAGATACTTTTGGCCGACAACATTCTAGGATTGTGTTGAGGTGCTCGAAAGATGTCACCCTTGTCAAATCTTTTCTAGGAAGATATGGGCACATATTGCTCACTTTTTTCTGGTCATCACTATTGGTCCCTTCACCAAGTGGAGGATAGATTTCATGACATGCCACCTGCCTTCAACTAAGGTGCATCGCTATATTATTGTTCCCGTTGACTACTTTACAAAGTGGGTGGAGGCCATGCTTACGTTTCCAATGATCGTGAAACTGCATCACTATTCATTTTCAATCAAATCATCACCAGGTTCGAAGTTTCGAAAGAGATTGTCACTGACCATGGAAATCAATTCCAGAATCCATTGATGACATAACTAACATTGAAATTGGGTTTCAAGTAGGAGAATCATATACTCATTATCCTCATGTGAATTGTCAAGTAGAGTCTAGACCATCCTTCAGTGAGTTGTCAATGCAAGTAAATCAAATTGGCATATGATTCTTTATTTGACATTATGGGCTTACCAAACTTTCGTCAAAATTTATACATTTTTCTCTCCTTTCCAACTTGTTCACAGAGTGGAGGCAATTTTGTCGATTGAATGTGAAATACCTTCACTAAATATTTCTATAGAGATTCTTCTTGACACGACATAGTTAGAAGCACACATTGTTCACTAGGAACATCTTGATGATAAGCGTAGTGATGCAACAATGACGAATGAGGCACACAAAAAGTTTTTTAAGAGTGAGTATGATAAGTCTTTCCACCAAAGGATCTTTTTTGAGGGAGACCTTGTCTTAGTTTATGATCAGGACAAGGATGATTTAGGGGAAGGAAAATTCAATCCGATGTGGCATGGTCCTTACATTGTGAGGCGTGTCCTACATAAAGGATCTTATGAATTATCAGATTATGAGGGAAGTGTGCTATTGGAGCCCATAAATGGGATCTATCTTAAGAGGTACTATGCTTGAGCATTGATGCTCAGGTGTCTACCCCTTTGTAATTATTGTATATTGGTAATGTATAAGACCATTGTAGTTCATTTTCCCTTTCATTTTGGTTTTCTTATGGTGCTTCTGCTTGGTTGGTAGATGTCATTGGAGTCTTCGATATTCATAGGATTCACAGATGGTGTTGTCCATCACATTCAAAACCTTTCTTCTACCGCTTGGGTCATTTACTTGCCCATGGGTCACTTGGTATCTTCCGGAGGCACTTGTCTTGGGCCAAAAACCAACAATGTGGTTGAGTATAGTTTCGTAATTGAGCTTCTTAGAGATGCCCTTTCACACGGTATTTTTTCTCTTGAGGTTTGCTTGGATTCCCAATTGGTAGTGTCGCACTTGAATGGTGAGTATCGTGTTCATGATCCTACAATTCTTCGATGATTACTTTAGGTAAATCTTTTGGAATTCTATTTTGATTACATTACATATGTCCACATTTCTAGGAGTTCTAATCTAGTATCCAATGCCTATGCTAATTACGTATTGGATTGGAATTTGTTTCAAAATTAAAATTAGAAGCACACACATACACATGTATATAAATAATTCCACATTTGCACTTAATCACTTAAGTACACCGAGGAAAAATGGATGTATATATATTACTTTAATATCCATTAAGTACAAAATGTGGGTTAATTTTACAAATTCTGGCTTCTAGCCTCGAATGTCTATCTCTATAGGATCGATACAAGTCATACATATAATATATGCATAGGGTGCTTCTCCTACATGCGTGTCTTGGTAACATACAATGGAATTGGACAAATATCGAAAGAGTCACACCCATGCCCATGGTACTCCAAATATTTTCTATTTGATTTTTTCTGGCAAGTCCTCAATCTGGATCATCGGGACTTGATGTGTAAGTCTATCCAGGTTTCATTGGACATTCTAAATTAATCTCTTGGAATCCTCGTCAGGTTGGTCCACACCATGTCCTCTACATCTATGTCGGGTAAAATCCTCTGGTCATCTTGGTACAATCTCTACACGATCAAAATATTTTGTTAGCATTATTACCCATGCCAAAAATATTTGAATTTTGGTTCACTTCTTGAGATTTCTATTAAATAAAATTAATAAAAATTAATAAATTGGAAAATTTAAAGTTATTACCTATGTCACTCAGTGCAACTCCAGGTGGGATGACCATAACATGATCCCAACTAAAGTTTATCCCTTCATAGGGATAGTCATCGATGGTGATAATACAATGATCCCATAAACCAAAGAAGTCCTCATAATAAGGATTTGATAACCACCCACCCCCTAGTCATTGTATGAGTCCATTCCATCGTGTCATACATGTAAGTCTAAGACTATGTGGCCCCATAAAAACTCTAGGACTGATAGCAAGCACCCTCTTGAAAAAGAAGGTGCAAAGGATAATGCCATAACCAAATTTTTTCATCTTCCCCAACTTACATTTTGTTAGCTGAGTCTTCATGCATTGTAGAAATGACGAACTCCAATTATATATTATGGGTCTTAAGCACTCCACTGCATAGTACATATATGGTCTGGAGGCTTGGTTCAATGCTATTGATCCTCATATCCTGGCAATGGTAAGAAGGATTATGTTTAATCTTAGAATTTCTATGTTCCAGATTGGGATTTGGCTCCCAACCCTTTGTGTCCCTGGAGTGCAATAAGAGACAATGTATGATTTGATAGTCATTCTAACCCCTCCTTGTGTCTTGAGGTTGAATATGTAACCTCATCTTGAAAGTATTGTAATAAAGTAAATGTCTTCCACCTCTAATTTAAGAGGTTGGCCATCGAGCATAAATGAATTAGTATTTGGTTCCCAGTAATTAATCAAAAGATGTAGTAATATATTTTGCGCTCATAGGTTACTTGTCTTGAAGAATTTTCTAAGGTTGAATCACCAGAGGGACTTCATAGCATATGAATCATCAATAACTTGGTTATCTATTTCGTCATGCTCTCATTCCCTCCATTCTATAATCATCCTGCAATTTTCAGAGCAAGAAAAGGGTTAGAAAATTAATTTTTCTATTTAAACAGACTTGTTTGTGAATTATTTTTAGAACATGTGTATATATACATTGTTTTAGTGAAGGAAAGTTTCATATAGGGCCTCTTGTATGTTCCCTGCACCAAAGAAAGGCACGTACAAGTCTGCACTTCTTTAAAAACTAAAAATTCTACCTAAATTTTGACAAAACTTGGAAATTACTTGGATGAAAATGAAGATGAGGAGGAGATCTCTTAATTGGCCTAGATGATGCTTGATTTATTTATTCATAGATCCTGTAATCATCTGATGAAATTCATGGGGTTTTTTAACCATATTTTACTATTTTGGGTAAAAATATAAATGGTATGGTAAAATTGATATTTTGACTATTTAACCTAGTTTTTTACCCACTTTGATTTAGTTTTTCACCTTGGTTATGTTTTAGATGCCTAATTCACTAATCTTCGAGTATATATGATGCTTTATGATGAAATTATTTTAGGAAGGATGATGTACCATGGTGTTTTTCTGGCTTGTCAGTCCACTTTTCCGACTCTTTGTAGGTGAAGTTTTCACTTACTCGCATATAGGATAGGCATTTTTCACCTTTCATTTTTCATATTCGGTGATGATTATACATCTGCCTTAGGGTCGATCCCACTCACTTGCGACATGATTTATTCCACACTGAATATAAGCATCGTCTTATTTGTGGTAGAGCCTACTGCTCATGGGAATCCTAGATATCACCTTACTTAAACTTTTGGTTCCCATGATAAAGTATCTTCATAGGCTCGGAAGTCCTATTTAGTCCCGCCATGAAATTGCGTCAAAACCTCATATTCTTCTCAATATTTTTCTAGCTATTACTCGGAGGGCTCCCATACTTTTGTGTTGAGTTCTAATTGCATGAATATTTACTACCTGCACTTTTGGGCCTAATGTCAGCTTCAAATTTCTATTGCTTAGCCTCTTGCTTATGCATTCTCATCAATTGCTATCCTTGCAATATTTTCCTTTGTGACTTGACCCCTGCATCCTTGGAGGAAACATTCCCCTAAGTGTCCATATCCTGCACACATTTCATTTCATTGAGCATAGGTATGTTCCTTTCACTTGGAACTCATTTTCTTGCCCGCGACACTCGTTTCCTCCATTGTACTATAAAATTCTTCCTTTCAGGCTTTCTAATACGAAAACGGGAAAAAATAAAATAATAGAAAAAGGGAGTAAGGAAAATATGTTAAGGGAATATCTAGGGAAATACAATCTCAATTCTAAATGTTAGGTTCCACAAAGATTAATCTATGATCTTAGGAGAAGACAATCAAGGAGGTATGGGGTCAGAAAATGCCTGTGAGCATACTTGAGTTTCCCCTCTTTTCTATTGATTGATATCCCTTTTGTTTGAGTTCTTCTTGTGCTATGTGACCAACTGTATATGAATTTTTTTCAGGGCATGGTCTCATTTAAAATAGAAAAAGTATCCTTTGAAGAATGCGACTTTGTTAAAAGAAACATTGTTTCTACAATCACAACAAGAATAAACTTTATTATATAGGGAAGAAGATAACTGTCATTAGGTTAAAATTTAATATTGATTCTCTTTTCTATTCACTTCATCAAATAAAAAGGTTGAGGAGAAAGGATTCATTCAAAAATTCAGATTTGAGAGGAAGAGATACCTCTTGATATTGGCCTTATCTAACCTATCTTCCACTATTAAAAATCTTAGCCTTATTAACCAAATATATTAATAATATTCTAATTCACTCCATGGGTTTGATACCGAAGAAATGTGTGAGAGTTCAAGACTGATTATGAAGATATTAGACATGATGTGCATACAAAAGAAGGTAGAGAGGAGGATATTTTCTTCATCTAAGTCAGCCATTTACTTCTGAACAATGCCACGAAATGATATTTCAAATCAGTGTACAAGGAGAAAACCGATCCCTGAAAGAAAAACCTATTCAAATCATATACAATAAGACAAGAGGTCGAGCAATCATATAGGATTAGTAGCTAAATAGACTCCAAGGATAAGCTATTGATTTCATTATGCAATGGTCAGAGAAGCATCATAACCAGAGGTAAGATAAAGGACATTGAGAGGAAAATAATCCAAGAGATCATTATTAGTGATAAACCTCCTCAAAGAATCAATCCATGAAGATCCAACCTTCAAATTACTTTTAGTGGGTAAAGAATAATCAATAGGCTCATAGTAGTAGGGATTAAATGATAAAACTTAATTTTAGTAGGAGGCCCTTTTCCTTTTTCTCGTGAAAGACAAAATGAAAGGGGGGGGGTGGTGTTGTGGCTTGTTATCCCCTACCCTAGGGATAACTAAGTATATCATGTCTCGAGGGCCACAGGTCCTAGACATGGAGTGTCGAGAGCTGAATGATTTGAGCATGGCCCCGAAGGGCCTCTCTTTTCTTCAGTGCAACCTATTTATCAACAGAAACAATGTCCATCCCACTAGCCTC
This sequence comes from Picea engelmannii, assembly GCA_009831015.1. Classification (NCBI taxonomy): domain Eukaryota; kingdom Viridiplantae; phylum Streptophyta; class Pinopsida; order Pinales; family Pinaceae; genus Picea; species Picea engelmannii. The sequence continues at coordinate 271,032 of ML791578.1, read as the reverse complement.
GTCCTGAAGTAGCAGTAAGTATTTCTCCATGAGGTAATGAGTCTGGGTATCATGGTATGTGTCACTCTAATTTTTGAAGCACTTGAATATATTGCATTGAATTCTCCTTCATTTCATAATGTTTTCTTGGAAATTATGCTCGTTGACTTGTTCATACCTGGAAGGGTGACATGATGCCTTGGTAAGTTGATCTCCCTTTAGGATGGGTTACCACTGGGTGGGTCTGTGAAATGTCATCGTCCATTCCCTCCACACTTATCACTTTCCATATTTTTTCCTCTCATTTTCCCCTACCTTTGTTCGGGCTTTGGGATTTGTCACACTAGGAATGGTTGTACCTTGTCTTGTGGGAATACGGGGCTAAAGGCCCAAAGGGTAAAAGTAGCTAGAAAGAGTTAAAATCCAAAAATGAAACCTTTGAGATGCTTTGCCCAAGGATTCCCGAGAAAGCAGAAAAAATATTCTTAGTAAGAAAAGGGAACATGCAAGATAAATAAACACTCAAGGTATTAGTTGGTGGATGGGAGGTCTCATCATGAGCTAACCTATTATGACCATGGGCATGTAGCGGTATGAAACTACCATTTATATGGTCACAAAACCAGGGTAGTGGATTTTGGTGGCATAGCCAAGAGAAAGGGGGTCTCAGCATGAGCCAACCTTCTCATCTCCGTGAAATGCTTGTGGATAATGATTTCACCTCTGGTCACCAAGTTAGGACAATGTCCCTTAAATATTCACTTGAAGAATAAAAGAAAAATATCAAAAGAAATGAGGCTAAGAATAAAATGAATTGAATGGGATAGGAAAAAAATGGCATCTATGAAAAGGTGCAGCTCGCCCTCTACAAAAGCACCCAAAGGTAAGATCTAAATTTCCATGTTATCACTGCATCCCATGTCCAAACACTTTCCCCACACCACCTCACACACACATACATGACCTATATTGATTCTCACCTAGGAAACACCCCAAAATTAAGGAGTATTATCCCAATAGGATACCCTAAGACCTTCTCCAAACCTGACTTGTTAAATTGCATAACGTCTTTGAGCATTTGTCTGGGTAAAGGGGGGTTTGATGCACATGTTTGGGTAATTTAATTATTGGATGTGATTTATATGCTATGATACCCATGACTTATAAAACCTTGGAGGACATGCTAGTTATTGTTGTAGGAATTTTCCCGGTGGACAGGTACACGTGGGGAAATGACTAGCTCAGACCTCCATGGGGATGAAAGCCCACAAATGGATGTTGTATCCCTAGGCATGGGAAAGGAGACATCAAAGACTTGCACCAGGAAGAAAGAAGGATGTTTCCCTTGGAGACACTCTTGTAGACCTAGTCCCAGGGGGATCTTTATCTTCCACCTGGACGTTGACCTTTTAGAGCACATGACATCATCATTATAACCTTGGATGTCATATAGATCTAGGGTTTGCATATTGGGGGAATTTATGAACTGGTTGATATGTGTGGGAATCTTACAGGGCCTTTGGAGTCCAAACGTCCAGCATATGGAGCCCAACGTTCCACCCTAGGGGCCTAATGTCACCCTAGAAGGGCATGACATCACCCTTGGAGATGATTTCAGGGGTTGATTACTGTTATTTATGTAAAAACTAGATTTTTGATATAAATTGGCCAGGTTGGCCTTTTAATGAACCAAAATTAATTAAAGGTCATTATTATTGTATAAATAGAGAGAAAGTACTCTCATTTTTCATCATCACTCATCACACACTAAGTGTGGTCTGAAATTTGCACCCTTTTTGGGAGTTGTTGGCTGAAATAGGGAGGCACACTTGTCTTGGAGGCTAAAATTTGCAACTTGGATCATTTTTTGGTGAAGTTACTTGGAAATCTAGGGTTTTATTGCTTGATTATTCTTGGTGAAGTAAGTAAATATTCAATTCTTCATTTTATTTGAATGGTTATGGTATATTTTCTTATTCATGTTAAAGATTATGAAATTGCTTGCTTGACAAACCCTAGGAGTAAAGAACTTAAGTTACTACTTCTTTGCTCTTCGTTTGCTAGACTTTGCTAAGGTGATTTAACTTAGATAAAATTCTAAAGCCCTAAATGCTAGCTCTTTAGAAGCCATTGTCTAGTTATTGTTTCCATCAATACCTTTCATTAAGTCTAAGGAAGGAAGATTCACTAGGGCCTAAAATTGCTTACTCTCTAGTGAATTTGTATTTAGGATTTGGATGTTTGAGGCCTTGAAGTACCAAAACCTCCTCCATTCATCTATTCTCCTTAGAAAAGTATAATCATTTTGTTATTACTTCCAAGAGAAAACTGTCACCTATAGACTCTATTACCCCTTAAAGGCACTAGTCCACTTGCTTTATTGAATGATTGATCAAACAAACACTCAAACCTTCTTGCTTAAAGCTTTTGCTAACTTTTACTAACCCTAAGCTAAACTAATTCACTAGTTAACTTGTTTTTGTTGCAAATATTTTTTACAACCATACTAATATACATTAATTTTTTGCTACAACCATACTAATATACATTAATTTCCTAACAATCTGCTAGATTTATGTTAAGTTTACACAATGTTTTCTTGCAATTCTGAGCACTAGAACTTGTTTTTGTTACAAAAGATTGCTACAACCATCTAACTGCAACAAATTATCTTCAAAGTCAACATTTAATGCTAGCTATACATTGCTAAATTTGCTTGTGACAATTGATTATCATTTTGCCTAGTCAAAGCTACCTTTTCATTGTATATTTAAGAAATTCCAAGGCATATTTATTGTAGCTATTATAAAATACTTATTACTGTCGTAAACTATTACATTGCTGCAAATTTATATCAGCTAGCTTATTTTTCAAAGGTTCATGGTCTTATAAATAACTAACATCATTTGGTACTTGAAAGCTATTATATTTTTCCTTTGTTGTTTTGTTTTGGGAAGGTACACTATATATTCACTTTGCTTCATCTCTTAAATACCTAGAGAAACTTTTGACTTGAGTGACTGGTGAGAGGGGGGTATTATTTCATGCTTTCTTTAGTTTCATCAACCCTTTAGGTCACTAGGGACGTCTCCCCTGGGTAATATTGATATACTCCTAAACAGAAAGGGGTTTCCTATTAAGGTGACAATGATAAGTCACCCCTTGTTATGCCAATCTTGCATATACTTGCCTTGGGATTTGGGAAAGTACAAATTGTGCGATAACATTTTGGTGTCGCTGCCGGGGAACATTGAGTCAATTTTCCTCAAATGACACTTTTTCAGTAAGACTTTATCCAAAGCCTTCATTTCATAAAGATTACCTGGAGACTCCACTGAGGGTGATTCCCTCTTTTCCCTTTAATGATTCCTAGAAGGATTATCTGGTGACTCCACTAATGACAAAGCCAACCATAGCTTCTCAATGGGACCCAAGTAATTTTAAACCCTTGGATATGAGTAAAATACTAGACTATCCTCGACGAATGCCTCCAAGATATGTAAAATGGCTCCCTAAATTCACTAGTAGTGATGGAGAGAATGCTCAGAACCATATGCATAACTTTTATGCTTTCTTTCAACTCCACCCTATTAGTGATGATGTTGAATACCTAGCAATGAAACTTTTCTCTGATACTGTTCATGATAATTCCAAGAGATGGTATGATGGCCTCCTTGATGCTAGTATTACATCCATGGAGAAATTACAAGAGGTTTTCCTAAAGAGATGGGATTCTTTGGTTTTGCTAAACAAATTTAATCACATAAAGAAGAATGCAAATGAAATTGTTAGGGAATTTCATGATAGATTTAAGAGGCTAATACAACAGATCCCGAAAAACTATCACCCGTCAAACAACTTTCTTATATTTCTTTACACCAAAGCCTTTACATGACAAATAGGTTTCCCTATCAGAGATAAAGCTCCTAGAACAATCCAAGAATTTTATGACATGGTCATAGAAATCGAATTCAATGTCTCCTCATCTAAGGAAGAACAATCCTTTGTTCTAGAAGTCAAGATTTGTCAGCCCAAAGATACCCTAGGTACTCCCAAGAGAATACCTTCCCTTGAGACCTCTATTAAAGAAACCCTGAAAGGTTTGGAACAAGACATCAATCAACAAGAGGTTGAGGAGAAGGATCTTGATGAAGGTTACCAATCCCATGGGGAAGAACAAGAAATTACTCATACTTCTAGCAAGGACAATGAGGACTTGGTTGAAGAGTGAGACCATGAAGATATTAAACATGATGATGAAGTATTAATGTGTGTTCCTCCCTATGATGAACTCATTCCAAATCCTATTCCTCCTGCACAAGAAAAAGAGAATGAGGCCAGTCACTTTCCGTTTCAGGTTTTTGATGATACCTTATTCTATGATTCAAAAGGTGAAGAAGAAAGGGAACCCTTGTACAAGCTAGATCCTACATATTATGAAGTTGAATATGTAGAGGCAAGTCACGAGGATGAGACAATGATACATGCTCTTCCATTTGATGAAGTTATCCAAGTATTTGACGCTTCTACACAGGAAGAAGTGAGCACGGTAAGTTGTTTCCCTTTCCAAGATTTTGATGATGCCATATTTTGTGATTTGGAAAGTGAAGAAGTATTAGAGGATCCCTTGTAGGCATTAAGTCCTTCATGTTATGATAAATATAGTGACATGGTTTATAATATTGATGAGTTCATACATATAGGAAGACATAAGTGGGATGCGATTAGTTCTAATGAGGATCCCATTTATGATATTGAAGGATATATTTGAGTGTTTCCTTTACACCAATCATATGATGTTCCTAATAATTTTGACATTTGGAAACAAGATGATGATATAATTACATAAGTTTTCCAAGCACCCAAGGATGACCCAGTGCAATGTTCTCCTAATAAGTTTCAATCATACCTTGAGGATTTTGATGAATATTCCTTTAAGCACTTCGATTTATTCTATGAAGAAGATTATCAACCACCGTTGTGCTCATATCTTGATAAATGTAAGGGCATTTCTTGCCCAAATCAAGGTACTTGTGACAAGGTTTTTCATCTCCCTTCGACTACTTTACAAGGGGTAATTTAATTATTGGATGTGATTTATATGCTATGATCCCCGTGACTTATGAAACCCTAGAGGGCGTGCTTATTGTTGTTGCAGGAATTTTCCCAATGGACATGTACACGTGGGGGAATGACTAGCTCGGACCTCCATGGGGTTGAAAGCCCACATATGGGTGTTGTAACCCTAGGAAGGGACAAGGAGACATCATAGACTTCCACCGGGAAGAAAGAAGGGTGTTTCCCTTAGCGGCACTCTGGTATATCTAGACCTAGGGGAATCTTGCTCTTTTTCCTAGACATTGACTTTTGAGAGCCCATGACATCATCATTATAACCCTGGATGTCATCCAGAGCTAGGGTTTGCATATTGAGGGAATCTATGAGCTGGTTGGCATGTGTGGGAATCATCCAGGGCCTTTGGAGGCCAAACATTATGCATTTGGAGCCTAAAGTTCCACCCTATGGGCCTCATGTCACCCTAGAAGCACTAGTACATATGACCAAATTTGCGACGGTTTTTTCGTTGATATTGCCACACTTATGCGTCGTAATTTCCACGAAAGCTGAGACTTTTTTTCGTCGCTATATCCACGATCCAAGTGTGCATGGAAACATTGATGAAATTAGCTCTCCACGTGTCATCACCATCAAGATCGGTTTACCCTATGCATCGTCGCAATTACGATGAAATTTCGTCGTAATTACAACGAAGAACCGTGTCAATTATGATGAAAATTTGTCGCGATTGCGACGAAAATTTATCCAAGCCAAAAACTTACGACGTAGATGCTATATGTGAGACACAAAATCGTGGCAACTTGTGACGAAAATCTGTGGAAATAGCGACGAAAATGTATCTCAAGACCAAACTTACGACGTAGATGATGTATGTGCGACGAAAAACTGTGGCAAATTGTGATGAAATTTCGTCCCTATTGCCACGGTTGTTCAAAATAAAAATTTGTTTTCGACGAACTATCATCGATATTGCGACGACGACTTTAAGTTTTTAAAAACAAATTACACGAGATATGGTATTACCATATTACATTGTAATATGGTATATATTACAATGTAATATGGTAATGCCATATTACATTGTAATATGGTATACAATTGTAATATTGTAATATATTATATATTGTAATATTCTATTGAAAGATGGATGTTAGAGAAAATGTGTAGATCGTTTAGATTGAACAAGATTATAGTATGTATATATATATATATATATATATATATATATATATATATATATATATATATATATATATATATATATATATATATATATATATATATATATATATATATATCCCCTACAAATAATCAAGGCACTAATAAACCAAATATTGGAAGCATGTGTTATCATGAAGTTGGATTAGAAGTAAGGATACCAATATGACAATATACACAAAGA
>ML791578.1:252637-263674 GCA_009831015.1 Picea engelmannii | reverse complement strand
ACAATTGCATGGGTATCCCAAGGATATAAATCAAACATTGGTTCATTTGTTGTGAGGCTATAACATCCCAATATTTGGGAAGATTGTTTGTCATTTATATATATCATTGTTAATTGCACAATTCATTGCTCACCTCAAATCCTTCACCTACGACTTTCTCATATTTTATTGTACTCACTTTAACTTGAAATTTTAGCCCTCAAAGTGGAACAATTAAGAAAATTGATCAATGGGAAAATATGTGAACTTCGTTAAAAAGAAAAATCCACGAACATGTGTAGGTATAAGAAACTAGCTTGTAGGAATCTCAATAAAGTTATGAAAAGAGGCATGATAAGCATTTAACAACACATACCTCCTAAGTTTGATCAAGTGTGGTTGCACCCGCCAAAGAAAGGTTTAAAATGATATTTTAGGATTTTGGATAAGAATGAATAAAAACTATTTTCTTGGATTGGTCACCATATATGGGAAAATATTCCAATGTATAAGTGGATCATTTGAAGTTGTATATGCCATCCTCATTAGAAGGAGAATTTAATGAAGAGACAATGAGTCCCAAAGTTGATGGGCATCATCAACTTGAAAGGGAAAATGTCTAATCTTAGTTGAATTCATATATTTGTACTGATGTCATATAGGCTTGTGCAAGTGACAAAAATTTCAATTTGTATGAATTTGGTGAGTGGAAATTTATGACCCACAAGGAGTAATGGTAAACCCAAGGGTTCATGAGAATGTTGAAAGGTAGAAATATTGTTAGGTTTGTAAAGTAAGGTTTTGAACCCATGAAGACACCATCAGTAAAAAGGTTTTGATTTATGAAAAGGTTTTAAAATCTCTTTCATCACCTATGTATAATCTATTGGTCAATTTTCTTCTATGTTCTGAATGATTTGGGAAATAATGGCTCTTAACACCTTGAAGAATTGGAAACTCTTACAAACCTAAAGGGTTGTTATGACATTGACTCATATATTCTTGTAAAAACATAATGTTATTTGATACCTCAATAATTTAGGCATAGTGTATATAAGGGCTAGTTATCAACTCCTTCCTTGATAATAATAAGATGAATATTACTAATATAATAGGAAGAGACTTGTGGATGTCACTTGCACAATTGTTGGAGCATAGAAAAAGGACAATAATAGTGAGGTCCAAAATTTTGGGTACATCATGAATATGTTCAATATACAGGGGGTAGACTAATCATACTTTCATTTCCAAGAATGAGCAATGAAAAATGCAAGAACATGTTTAGCTAGATGCCTACATCAGAGAGGTTGGCATCTTACCACAAGTGAGGTAGGATTAGCAGCATGATCTCTTATGGAAATGATGGAGGATAGATGAAAAGGTAAATATGGGAGGTTGTGGTGTTAGGGTAGTTCTAACAAAGGCAAGAGAAATAATTTGATGACACTTGCATGAAATTGAAAAAATGCATGAGTTGACATTAACCGACTAAGAGTGAACATGAGAGAGAGAGGAAACACACTCTAATATAGGGTTATCACAAGAATAAATGTAACATATGGCAACTTGGAGTTAAGGTGAGTGTAACAAATGAAATTCATTGTTCTAGGATTTCTATAGTCATTAAGGCGCCATACACTAGTCAAGGACATAACATGAGTCCCATGTGACATATGATAATATGGAGAGTGTGAGCATAATAGGCATCATAAGATAGTAATATAGAGTCATCAAAAGAAAAAAAGCGACACATGGTAGCCTAGATTTAGTGCAAGAATGAGAGGTGGCATACATCAATGGGGTATTTTATGCAAGTGTAGGAGGCGACATGCATCAACCTAAGTTCAATGCAAGCGTAGAGGTGAAAAATACCAATGGTACTAGTGGAGGAGAGAAGATCAAAGGAAGATATGATGTCACCATTGGGAGGGGCTCCATAGCTGCAAGCTATGGAATGTGACCATTAAGGGGGAAATATTTGAAAAATGACCAAAGAAGTGATAGTTGATCCTAACTGACGCAGCCCTCCTCAACCCGCAGGTCGGAGGGTCACGCACACATGATCTTATCCCTTAGGACTGGCCCAAAGAGCTCTGAAACGTCTCTTTTATTTCCCTTTTCAGGAAATATGCACCCACAGTGAAATCTTGTGAAATTTTCCCTCACGCTTCGGGGAATCGGACTTCGCGATATCGCGAATCCTGTGGTCGAGCACCTGCCCACTATGACCTCAAATCCCGAACTTTCGAAACAATCAACTCCGGCTTTATGGTTTTCGCGATTTCCCGAGTTTCCATAACATACAACCCTTCCCATGAACTCCGAATTCTGATATTATACTATACTCCCCGAAATCCTGAAATGTCATACTCCGACACGTTTCTGGGCGCTGGCCCCCACAACTATACTTCTCGCCGTTTCGGGACTTCGCACTTCGCGAGTTCGCGAGTCCTGATGCAAGGCTTTCGGGACTTCGACTTGCGAAACTCAGAAATGGTCAACGTGGTTGACTCCTACATCGATAGTGCGCCACCTGTCCACCTCACTGACTCCTCTGGTCTCACACTGTCCTTTTAACTCTCCACGACTTCGCGTTTCGCGATTTCGTGAACTTTGTTACCAAGTCTTCGAACCTTCCACTCACAAATTACTGATAGGTGACTTCACGAGTGATCCAATAGCTCCTGGCTGACTTGGATTGATGGTTCTGCCTCTCCTGAGCTTGCACCTTTTGAAGCACTCGTTGTAACTTCCCTACTCCTCTGTGAGATCTAACGACTCACAAGACTTCGCAGATTCTCCACAGAGAATTCCGATCGTCCGTCTCTTTCCTTGAGAACTTGTCTTCCTGCGGTCCAACGTCGTTACGCCTTCCCTCAAACCCTCGAGGTACTTGGCCTCTTGCCTTCCTTCGACTCCTTCAAACGTCCAAATCCTTCTGAACTTTCTCATGACTTCGAGTCTTCTGGAAACTCTTGCACACACTCCTTGCGGCATACTTTCAAGCACTTCCAAGTGTTGAAATCCTTCGACTCTACACACACCTGCAACAAGAGTCTCTCAATTATTTGCTCAGATTCACACTCTGAGACTTTACTCGGTCTGCACACTCCTTGCACGGCTCCTGTGCCTAACTGCACTTTTGAGTGAATTAGAACAAAAGTTACTCTGTCTGAGCTTTCAGAGACAAACCTCTGAACTCTTTGTCAATGCACTCCTTGCGGACAATTCAACTGCACTCCTTGCAGGAACTCTTGCTCAGATAGAGAAACAATTGAAACTCATTTCTCTTGCTCTCCCTCTCAGATTTCATACATTCAACAAGAAATCATTCATACATAGCATAAAATAAATTGCATGATAGAAAGAGTAAGACATTCATGAGCATAACTTTCAAAAATGCATACACAGAGAATATATGAACACCATGAGTCTGAATCATAGCTTTCTTGTATTAATTCAAAACTTCTGTACATGGAGTCTGCTACACAGCTCTTTGGTTCTCCTCTATGCTCTTCATAATCTTCCTAATAATGTTACAATACACAATGAGGGTGTCTATATCCTGTTTCCCTCTTGCGCTCTAAAACTGTCTAATCTAACATTCAATTTCTATCTACTTGCATTAACTATCATAAATGACTTCTACCTACCAAGGACGAGAGCGAATCGCTCAAGGTCCGATTACATTTTACAAGGGCACTCCTTCTTAATGGCTTCATTTAATATTTGAAGACATTTCAAAATTTGTGCTGGGCGCTTTTTCCAGCTGGTCGTTGTCTTCGCACTGGCTCGCTTGAGATGCTCCTGCATCATACTCCCTGGCTTAAAAATTTTCATGGGCCCCTATCCATGAGCTCACACACAGTTTGTCCATGCTTTTGGATCTCCGCTTTCATTCTCCTAGCTGGCATCTTCAACTGGATGGCCCTTCCACTTGACCAAATATTCAAAGTATTCTTTCCGCCTGGTCTTCTTGCTCACTATTTTGTCCAGTATGAGTTCCATCTGTAGCTTTTCTGCAACTGGCATCTGCTTTTTCCACTAGATCACTGGATCTCCTGTCCCTGCTTCCTTAGATTTATATGGGTACAAATATGAGATATTGAATATTGGAGAAATTTCGATCCCATCGGGTAATTCAATCTTGTAAGCATTTGTCCCAAATTTCTTTAACACCTTACATGGTCCGATTTTCTTCATCTTCAACTTATTATATGTTCCTCTTGGGAACCTTTCTTTTCTCAAATGTGCGAGAATCAAGTCACCAACCTCAAATTGAAGTTGTCTTCTATGCTGATCTGCTCTGCGCTTATATTCTTGGCTCGAATTCTGCAAACATTCCTTCACCTGGCTGTGAAGTTCCTTCACCGCCTCTGCGAAATCTTCTGCACTAGCGCTCCTAGTTGCATTCTGTTCTGAATCTCTCAGCTCAGAAATTCCTCTTGGCTGCATGCCATAGAAAATCTGAAACGGACTCTGCCCTGTGCTTCTGTTAACTGAGTCGTTGTATGCGAATTCTGCCTATGGTAATATGTTGTCCCACTGGCTGTGGTGTTCTGTCACCAGGCTTCTCAGCAAGTCTCCCAGACTTCTGTTTACCACTTCTGTCTGTCCACTCGTCTGAGGATGATAAGCCAAACTAAACTACAAGTTAGTTCCCAGCTTCTTCCATAAGGTCCTCCAAAAGTGCCCTATGAATTTAGTGTCTCGATCCGAAACTATGCTTCTTGGTAAGCCATGAAGTTGAATGACTTCTTTGAAAAACAGGTTTGCAATGTGAGTTGCGTCACTGGTCTTCTGACATGGAATGAAGTGTGCCATCTTGGAAAATCTATCCACCACCACAAATATTGAGTCAACACCTCTTTGTGTTCTTGGCAACCCCAATACAAAATCCATGCTGGTATGGGCAATGGTTGATAGAACCCGACATTCTGTCTCCTTCCTTTCGAATGCTGGCAAATTCTACATATTTCCATGAATCTCTTGATGTCTGCTCATATCCCCGGCCAAAAATATGACTCATTCAGCTTTGCAAACGTCTTGTCGTGACCAAAGTGCCCTACCAATCCTCCACTGTGTTTCTCCTTTAGCAAGTTCTCCCTCATGGAGCATTTCAAAATACACAGCTGATTACCTTTAAACAATAATCCTTCTTGGATCATGTATTCTACCCACTGGCTTTTGTCTCCGAGAATTGGATTCTCAACTGCTTCATACACCTCCTTAAAATCCTGATCATCTGCGTACATGCTCTTGAGATCATCAAAACCCAACGTTTTGACTTTGAATTCCTGCAATGGCAAACACTTCCTGCTCAAAGCATCAACAAATTTGTTAGCAGTACTTGAAATATGTTTAATCACAAAAGTAAAATTCTGCATGTACTCAACCCATTTAACTTGTCTCTGATTCAACTTTTCCTGTTGAGTCACAAATTGCAATTCATGATTGTCACTGTACAAGACAAACTCTTTCGGGATCAAGTAATGCCTCCATTTCTTCAATGCCTGAATGATAGCATATAACTCCTTATCATAAGTGGAGTATTTCACTTTCGCTTCATTCAGCTTCTCGCTAAAGTATGCTATCGACCTGTCTTCCTGACTCAAGACTGCCCCTACTACAAACCCACTTGCATCACATTTCACTTGAAATGTCTTTTGGAAATCCGACAACACCAAAATTGATTTTTCCGTAATATTCCTCTTCAACAGTTTAAAACTTTTCTCAGCTTCTTCTGTCCAGTGAAAAGACTTGTGTCTCTTCTTCACTGTGTCCATAATCGGTGCACTAATTCCACTGAAATTCCTAATGAATTTTTGGTAGAAACTAGCCAATCCGTGAAAACTTATCACCTCAAAAATATTCTTCGTTGATGGCCAATTCTTGATTACCTCCACCTTATCTGGATCCATCCTCAACTTATTTGCAGAAATAACAAACCCCAGATAAATGAGCTCTGTCCTCATGAATGAGGATTTCTTCATGTTATCAAAAACTTTTCCTACTGTAATTTTTGCATCATTGTAGCCAAATGTTTCAGATGCTCTGCCATTGTTTTACTGAAAACCAGTATGTCATCTAAATACACAATGACAATTTTTTTGATGAACTCCCTCAGGACTTCGTTCATCAACCTCATGAAGGTACTCGACACATTTGTTAAGCCAAACGACATAACAAGCCATTCATACAACCCTTCGTTTGTTTTGAATGCGGTCTTCCACTCATCACCTTCTCTCATGCGGATTTGATGATAACCACTTTTCAAATCAATCTTTGAAAAGAATTTTGCCCCACTCAAGCAATCCATCAGATCATCCATCCTTGGCAATGGGAATCTGTACCTGATGTTTATCTTGTTGATCACCCTTGAGTCAGTACACATCCTCCAGCCTCCGTCTTTCTTTGGACTGAGTACAGTCGGAACAACACACAGACTCAAGCTTTCTCTGACCAAACCTTTGTCCAACAAATCCTGGACTTGTATTTTGACCTCTTCATTCTCTTGCGACGTCAATCTGTACGTGGATTTATTTGGAAAACTAGCTCCTGGTATGAGATCAATGTGATGACTCATACTTCGAATCGGTGGCAACGATCGAGGTAGTTTGTCCACTACTATGTCAGCGAACTCTTTCAATAGTTCCTGAACCTCTTCTGGTAAATCATCCACCCTTGTGCTGGTCAAAACAATCTTCGGTTTCCTGACCACAATGAATTGCGGTTCCTCCTTCTTCTTAACCTCTGTAAGAAGTTTCTTCCCACTCATGAGAAGTACAGTGTTGCTTACTTCCGCTTTCACCCCCTTATCCTTGATTGGAAGTAACATGTGAGTCCTCCCATTCTTGTCCAGGGTGTATGTGTTCATTCTCCTATCATGAATCACATTCCTATCATATTGCCATGGTCTACCTAGCAATAGATGACAAACATCCATAGGAATGACATCACAGAGTATCTTATCATTATTCCCTCCTATCTTAAATTCAACTAAACATTGTTTAGTGACAGTTACCTGATGTCCTTTTTGTAGCCACGAAACTCTGTATGGGCTTGGATGATCAATCGTCTCCAGCTCCTGCTTTTCTACCATCTCTGTAGAAATGAGATTATTCATGCTACCACTGTCCATAATGACCTTGCATACCCTGTCCTTGGTCTTGCAAGCAGTCCGAAAAAGTCTGGTTCTTTGGACTGAACTCTCCACCTCCTTTTCTGGTGTCACAAGAGCTTTTTGCATCATCAACAATCTTCCGCCTCAACATCCCACCTCCGTGCTTCAGTGATGTGACTCTCTCCACTCTCTTTCTTTTTATCTAGACACTCGTAAGACTTGTGCCCATTCTTTCCACATGTGAAGCATGTTATTACTCCACCTCTTCCTCTTCCTCTACCTCTAGTATGAGGGAAAGTATTATTGTCAGCATAATCTCCTCTCTTCTCAGTATGCTGCCCTCGCTGTGAGGTTCCACCCCTCTCAATTCGAGTCTGAGGTTTCTTCCAGTCTTATTTGGGCTTCTGATATTTGTCCTGGGCAACTGATTTGCCTTTGGGATGAATTCTGCCTCGACCTCTTTGACCCTTCCTTTTGCTCAGCTTCTCTTCCACTTTCAGAGCCATCTGATAAGAATCTTCCATCGTTTGGATGGTTACCATGCTCATCTCATATTGAATGTCATATCTCAGACCATTCATGTATCTGGCAACTTTTTCATCATCGCTCTCCCGATGACCTGCCCTGATGTTCAGCTTATAGAATTCTTCAGTGTATTCTTTCATTGTCATCAGCGTCTGTCTCAGGTTCTGCATCCTCCTGAACAGAGTAATTTGGTAATCTCTGGGGATGAATTTCACCTTCATCTTCACGATCATTCTATCCCATCTCTTGATCTTCTACTTGCCCTTGCAACGTCTGTCAGTTTGTAGTTCATCCCACCACAATGCTGCATGCCCCTTCAATCTTGTGACAACATGCTTGACCTTCTTGTCCTCTTCGACATCTTCATAGTCGAAGTATGTGTCCAGAGCTCTAATCTAGTATAGAAGCTCCTCTGCATCCAGATTTCCCTCATAAACTAGAATGTCCATTTTTGCTCTTGCACCCATTGCAATAGCTCTAATCAAACGCTCATTTGCTGCATCTTCAGTTGCAACTTCTTCCTCGTGTTCAGCCTCAATTTCACTTTCGGAATCACTAAGATCCCTAGAACTGACTGTGCGTCTTTGGGTTGTCTCCATGTCTTCGAGTCTAGCTCGTAGATCACACATTTCTTTCTCCATGGCTAGATCAGTCATCTGCCTACCCCTTCTTTTCGGCATTTCCCTCTCCTATGACTGATCGGTTTTTTGTCTGTCCCTTCTCCTTGGTGGCATGGTGAATTCTCCTCTTCTTTGCTACAGAAAGCAAAGAACCTTTCTGAGCTATGATACCAAACCTGACGCATCCCTCCTCAACCCACAGGTCGGAGGGTCACGCACACAGGATATTCTCCCTTAGGATTGGCCCAAAGAGATCTGAAATGTCTCTTCTATTTCCGTTTTCAAGAAATTTGCACCCACTGTGAGATCTTGTGAAATTTTCCCTCACGCTTCGGGGAATCGGACTTTGCGATATCGCGAATCCTGTGGTCGAGCGCCTGCCCACTATGACCCCGAATCCCGAACTTCCGAAACAGTCAACTCCTACTTTACGATTTTCGCGATTTCGCGAGTTTCGATAATATACAACCCTGCCCACGAAATCTGATACTATACTCCCCGAAATACTGAAATGTCGTACTCCGACACGTTTCTGGGCGCTGGCCCCCACAACTATACTTCTCGCTGTTTCAGGACTTCGCACTTCGCAAGTTCGCGAGTCCTGATGCAAGGCTTTCGGGATTTTGACTCGTGAAACTCCGAAATGGTCAACGCGGTTGACTCCTACGTCGATAGTGCACCACCTGTCCGCCTCACTGACTCCTCTGGTCCCACACTGTCCTTTTAACTCTCCATGACTTCGCGTTTCGCGATTTCGTGAACTTTGTTACAAAGTCTTCGACCCTTCCACTCACTAATTACTGATAGGCGACTTCACGAGTGATCCAACAGCTCCTGACTGACTTGGATCGATGGTTCCACCTCTCCTGAGCTTGTACCTTTCGAAGCACTCATTGTAACTTCCCTACTCCTCTGTGAGATCTAACGGCTCACAGGACTTCGCGGATTCTCCACAGAGAATTCCGATCATCCGTATCTTTCCTTGAGAACTTGTCTTCTTGTGGTCCAACGTCGTTACGCCTTCCTTCAAACCCTTGAGGTACTTGGCCTCTTGCCTTCCTTCGACTCCTTCGAAGGTCCAAATCCTTATGAACTTTCTCACGACTTCGAGTCTTCTAGAAACTCTTGCACACACTACTTGTGGCAGACTTTCAAGCACTTCCAAGTGTTGAAATCCTTCGACTCTGCACACACCTGCAACAACAGTCTCTCAATTCTTTGCTCAGATTCTCATTCTGAGACTTTACTCGGCCTGCACACTCCTTGCATGGCTCGTGTGCCTAACTGCACTTCTGAGTGAATTAGAACAAAAGTTACTCTGTCTGAGCTTTCAGAGACAAACCTCTGAACACTTTGTCAACGCACTCCTTGCGGACAATTCAACTGCACTCCTTGCAGGAACTCTTGCTCAGATAGAGAAACAATTGAAACTCATTTCTCTTACTCTCCCTCTCAGATTTCAGACATTCAACAAGAAATCATTCATACATAGCATAAAATCAATTGCATGATAGAAAGAGTAAAACATTCATGAGCATAACTTTCAAAAATGCATACACAGAGAATATATGAACACCATGAGTCTGAATCACAACTTTCTTGTATTAATTCAGAACTTCTGTACATGGAGTCTGCTACACAGCTCTCTGGTTCTCCTCTATGCTCTTCATAATCTTCCTAATAATGTTACAATACAGAATGAGGGTGTCTATATCCTGTTTCCCTCTTGCGCTCTAAAACTGTCTAATCTAACATTCAATTTCTATCTACTTGCATTAACTATCATAAATTCCTTCTACCTACCAAGGACGAGAGCGAATCGCTCAAGGTTCGATTACATTTTACAAGGGCACTCCTTCTTAATGGCTTCATTTAATATTTTAAGACATTTCAAAATTTATGCTGGGCACTTTTTCCAGCTGTCCATTGTCTCCGCGCTGGCTCGCTTGAGATGCTCCTGCATCACTAACTAGGTAGAGGTTTTCTCAAGTAGGGTCTTTCTTGATATAATGACCTATAAGGGACCCATCGATATTATTACCAAATAAAAATGGAGAAAAAGGGGTGTAAGGAAGAAAAGATAAGGAGAAGAGGCAATACTTTCCTCAAGCATTTGAAGGACTAGGAAAAGAGGAAGAGTATGTAGGAGAGCATGGAACACTAGGAGAGGAAGAAGACAAGGGGAGAACTAGGTTTTTTTGGGTGCTACCAGGTAAGAAGTGGGTAGAGTTGATAATGGGAAGTCTAAGATAGCCCAAAAACACTCCCGATAGGAATAATGGACATCTTATAAAGCATTTCATTGTTGTTCATATTATATGTTCAAGAGTAAATTAGAGTAATCAAGGGGAGATACATAGCATTCAACAATCTCTTGAAAAATCCCTATGACAAGGGTGACTCCACAATGTTTATTAATGAGAAGATGAGTTCCGTCCTATTGTACAAATCCCCAATGATAAGGACAAGGGTGAGGAGTGATGGAAAATGCGATTATTTTGGTTACAATTCTCAAGGATTATAGTGACAAGTTGGTCTTTGATCTAACAATTATGAGTAAAAAGGAGACTTAGAGAGGGGAATAAATTTCATTCGTCATTATTAGTAATGAGGGATCTTTTTCAATAGAGTTTGTAAAAGGGACTAGTTTTTTTTGGGGAGAAGTGTCCAAATATTGGTGTACCCTAGGATCATCAAGGGATTTCTCATCTATGTACAAGGATTTGGATGTGAATTATTATTATAAGAATAAACATTTTGTAGTAGTGTCCTTTGGAGCCTTATAATACT
>ML791578.1:221414-236685 GCA_009831015.1 Picea engelmannii | reverse complement strand
TTTTAATATTGATTATTTTCTCAAACTTTTATATTGTTTTATACATGCACTAAATTTGCATGATTGTTTGTAATTATAAAGTTAGATTTGGCCCCTAACTTTCTGCAAAAAGCACCAAGTAGTAGCATAAATGATGTTGTACAAGATGAGGAACATGAAGCAGATAATGAAGATCAAGTTAATGATCCCATGGAAGTAGATGACAATAATAACATAGCTCAAGATGATGGGACAAATCAAATGATCCAAGAATTATTTGGTCATTCAAATGAGTATCATGGGGACAATAGTGATGGTATTTATGATGAACCTCTGATTGAAAAAGAAAATAAACAAATTTATAAAGGGTTAAGAGAAAATATTCTCTCCACTACATTATTGTTGGTGAACTTAAAGGTTACAAATCATTTGTCGAACACTTGTATGAAATAGATCCTAAGGTATGTAATATGTTTCATCACATCTACATAAAGGTTGAATTTCCCCCACTTTTTTTAGTGTTAATTAATGTGTAAAATAAAAATGCAATATTTACAATTACTATTATTTACATTAACTAGTTATTTTTTATGTTTTAGATTGTTAGGTGAATTTTTGTTACCCTCGTCAAATATTTTACCTCGCACATATCGAAATTTACATGCCATTATGAAAGACATTGGAATGGAGTATCAAAGTATAGATGCAAGTCCTGATGATCATATTATATATTATTGACAACATGCATAGAAAACAAAATTCCTGGTATGTGGTATTAGTAGATATCGAACCGATCAAGTAACAAAAATGGTGCCTCAAAAGGTTCTCTGACATATTCCCATAATTCCACATTTGCAACGACTATTCAGGTACCAAAGCATAGCACAATTTATGGATTTCCATGCATGAAAGATAATTGAATATGACATTCTTCGAATGCCTACAGATGGTTATGCATTTAAGTAAATTGCTGCAAAATGGACAGAATTTACAGATGAACCTCGTAATGTTAGGCTTTCATTGGCAACTGATGGTGTTAATCCATTTGGAGAGATTTGGTTTGTTTACTCAGTGTGGCCTATTTTTGTTATCAACAATAAAATTCCTCCTTGGATGTCAATAAAGAGGAAGAACATAATTTTGACAATGATTGTTCTAGGTATTTGTTTACATTAATTTTTCGAATGTAAATTTTTCATTTTTCTCTTTTTTTTTTTTGCATAATATCTTTTATTTATTTATTTACGTATATATACATACCATGGTAGAAATTTCGTGTAATTTCAAACAATTAGGTAAGTACCAAGTTAAAGATATGAATGTGTATATTGAGCTTCTTATCGATGAGCTACTAAAGTTATGGGAGGGCATCACTATGTATGACATCTGTAAACCAATTAGGCAAAAGATATTTCAATGTCGTGGAATACTTTTATGGACAATTCATGATGCCGCGAGACTAACACATTTTTGTGGTAAGTAACGTTCCATATTGCATGCTTGAATAGTATATAATTAATTGAATATATCATGCATGTTGTTTAAATAATCCTTTCATATATTAATGATTCACATTAATCCATCTGTTGCAAGTCTTCAAACAAAGGGTAAATTTTCATGTCCAGTTTGTGGTCCTAAGATGAAATCTCGCTGGTCAAAAAGTTTAGGAAATGAGGTGTTTGATGAGTATAGACACTTCCTCTCTAAGAACCATAAGTATCATACTACTGAAAAATATATTTTCAATGGGAAACTAGAGACTGGACTAAAACCACAAAGAATGAAACCTCTCGTATGGAAGTTGGCATTTGAAAGAATTAATCCTTGAGGTATGCATTTTGTTTATGTATCATAAATGGAATCATGTTTTGAAATTTTAATTATTCAATTTATTTTAGTGCATTTGATAAATAGTGTTCTGATGTTTTTTATTCTTCATCAATGTCCTCATCGTGGAGGTAGTAATAATGGGATTCCACGAGGAATGAAATGTTATCCCACTCAATTCATGAGGTTGCCTTACTATGAGGAGATAAAAATAGTTCATTTGTTTGATACAATGCATATCAGGAAGAATGTGACAAAAACATTATGGTGAATTATAGATGGCAAAAGGGATAAAGAAAAAATTGTCAAAATTTGTATTAACATTCAGGAAGCCAATCATGCGATGCAAAGTGTGATCCGATCAAATAGCAATGGAGACCAAAATAACCTTCCATGGTTATTAACAAAGCAACAAAGAAAATGTGTAAAAGAGGTCATTCAAAGATTTAAATTTCCCACGGGTTTTTGTTCAAACATAAAGAATATCTTAACGAAGAAAGGTGAATTTGGTGGGGTAAAAGCACATGATTGGCATACCTTCATTAAGGTAATTAATAATTTTAGTATTCATATTTATATATTGTCCGTATACATTTTTTGAGATTTTTATTTTTTTTTGTCTAGTTTTGAAATGAGTAACGATTCGTTTTTATTGTTACAGTATGTTCTACCTCTATCTTTCCCAAACGAATTTTACAACAATGTCAAACAAGTTATATCTGATATTGGAAAATACATGAGGTAAGTAGCTGCAATATATATGAATTTTTTTTTTTCAATTTTTTGTTGTACTTAATGCCATGTGTTTTACTTGTAATGTATTATGTATTATGTTTTGTTGAAACATGTTATTTTCTTGAGTCATGATCTGTAGATGGTTTTCATTGAAAGAAATCCATGAAGATGATATCAAGTATTGGAAGAGATAAATTCCTCGTCTAATGTGTTATATGCAGAAGTATCTACCTCCAACATTTTTCAATGCACAAGAACACTACCTCATACACCAAGTTGAGGATATTGAAATGTGTGAACCTGTACACACAAGGTTAATGTGGATGGTGGAGAGAAACTTGAAATCATTGAAGGATTTGGTTAGACAAAGAACACGTCCTGAGGGTTCTAAGGTGGAGGGATATATGGTATATGAATCCATGGTGTATATTAGTCAGTATCTTCCTAAATTAGCAGTGCAAGCTATGCATACAGTGGATTGAATTTGGGATGTGAATTCCATCAAATTTTTTGAAGGGGAGCAGTTGTTGGGGAAAGGTACAATGAAGAAAGTGAGAGGTAATTAAATTGTGGATATTTGTAATAAATATAAATTTTCATTTTTTTGTGTATATGATCATACTCATTTAATATTTATTCTTTCATCATTTATTAATATTTACCATGGTTATAACTAATATTTAATATTGGTGAAATGTGATTTTTTGATCAGTCAGTTGCTCAAGATTGGGATGCACTACATTTATACATTGAAAACAATCTTGAATGGATGAAGGTATGGATTGATAGATGTAAACGATGTCATGGAGGTAGGTTATCATGGAAATAATTGTCTGAATTCGTTAGAGAAGCTCGTCGTAATCGAGATTCTGATGTTACGCAGAGGGAAATAGATTTGAAATAATGTTTGAAAAATGGAAAGGCAAGCAAATCCACCCATTTTATTCAGTTATTTTATATTATATTAATGTGATTGTAGGTGTTTTTTTTCATATTATACTTTCCAAGTTATATATATATATATTTTTATTATTAATTGACAATGCATCTTTTACATGTCTGTCATACTGCAGTTGAAACACCACAAGGCAATGTGGTACAATGGTCATAAATTTCTCATCAAACAGCTGGATGAAACTAGGAAAAATTCTGATAGTGGGATAAATGCAATATTCCAGGTCACTAATGTTTCCTCTAGTAGTGACAGACATCCTCGAGAATATGAAAATAGATACTATGGGTTTTTGAATGATATGATGGTGCGTGACTTTAATTCCTTCAAATTAGCTTTGATCGATGTCAAATGGCATAGGTTACGAATGCATGAATATGATGAGGAAAGAACTGTTATTCAACATGCCAATGGATTTCCGATGATTAAAACAATGATTTTTGAAAAAGAAAATGACCGCTATGTTCTTCCAAGTCAATGTGAACAAGTCTTTTACTCAAAGGTTCCAGGTAAGAGGGATTGGTCGTTTGTTGTTAGATATGATCTAAGAGGAAGGCCAATAAAGTATATTGTAGATGAAGAATATGATATTGAAGAAGAATATGATGTAGAACTACATAAAGAAGAATATGGGTCGACGGATGAAGAAGATGAAGAAGATGAACCAGGCGTAGGAGACAATGCACCAGTTCTTGATGATGATATCGATGAAGATGTGCTTGAAAATGACATTGATTATGATGATGATATCATCAATCCTTTCAACATTGTTTCTGAACCAGATGATGATACAAATGTCAAGTTGGATGATCAAGAAGAAGATACAGAAGAAGGATGATACAAATGTTGCATTGGATGAGGTATGCAACTAGATATTTTAATTTGTATGAATTATTCTCTTTAAATAATTTTTTATGTGGGTTAATTACATGTTTTTAAGTTTTATTTCATTTTTTGATATCCAATGCTACACGTTGTTAATTATTGTTGTAATCAATATTAAGAATTGAATACTTATGGGAGGGTTGTTTGAGAAAAGTTCCAATTGTTTTACAATTGATCAACACATATTTACAAACCAAATTAACCTATAAACCAAACTAAACTAAATTAACCTATAAAATAACCTAAATTAATGACATTAATACTCAATTGGTGATACAAACATGAAAAATGATCAAAAGAGGCACGATGGAATAGAGATAAATATCAAAACAAAATGAGATGGTAATTGTGAATTCATGCACAAGCGCATGAATTGTTATAAAACACCAGAATTCATTAATAAAGATATTTTCATAATGGAGGTTAGGTCATGAAAAGGGGTCAAAGAAGACATGGCCATGTGAGAACTGAGAAGGAAAA
Source organism: Picea engelmannii (assembly GCA_009831015.1). NCBI lineage: Eukaryota > Viridiplantae > Streptophyta > Pinopsida > Pinales > Pinaceae > Picea > Picea engelmannii. The sequence continues at coordinate 231,827 of ML791578.1, read as the reverse complement.
GGTGACCAAAGATAAGACCAATTATATATAGCCACATGACCAATGTTGATTACTAGAACAAGTGTTGATTCGTGTCGACCCCGCAAAGTGACCAATTAATGGGGCCAACGTTGAAATTTTCTCACAATTTTCATGTAGTCATTGAAATTTTACATGGTTTCACTAGATGTATGACTTGATGGCGTGGGAGGGTTTCAAGACTCAAAGATTACTCATATTATACCCACATAAGAGAATTGTATGTAATTGGGTAGCCAATAAGTGGAATATGGTCAATAGATTAGATGAGAGAAAAAATCAAAGATAAGATCAAATAACTAACAAAGCTTGTGTAATTTTTCGAGTACTTGTATATCTATCATTAATGTGTTTTGAAAAAATTGTGATATAGTCCATAAATATTTATTGAGGTTAGGTCATGAAAAGGGGTCAAAGAAGATGTTATCTCTAGAAGTCACTCTTGAACTGCGAATGAGGTGAGCCTAGAAACATTTGAATGTAGGTATCTAAATCTATTTATGTGCAGGTAAATGGGTTAAAATGACAAGAAAGAGAGAAGAAGCAGAAATGGTGCAAAAGACTATTCCATTGGGCAGGGAGTCAACATATCCTAATGATCGAAGGCACTTAGGTTGTTCATCAGATAAGATTTGTATGTGATAACATATAGAATGATAGAAAAGAAAACATAAAACTGAATGTTCATAGAATGAAAAATCCTTTCATTCTAATGAACTTTTAAAGAAAAACTTAAATATCAGTGATAGAAAAGGCATGTTATAGCAGAATCTCTGCTGCACATAGATCTATTCATCAAAGGCAAGTTTTGATTTCCAAAATTTTCATTTATCTAACTAAAAGAAAAGAGAAAAAAATAAGACTGACATATTGATTAAACAACCTTCATAGATCTCCAATGGAAGAAATATATTCAGAAAAACATGCCCTCATAGGGTTACAGTCATGTATCACATAATTTGTTCCTCTAAGCCTCTCTTCCCCACTTCATCTAGACTTTTCCCTCTTTAATCTCTAAAGATAATTTTATCTTTATAGCACAGTCTCATGAGCAAGTTGTTGCAAGCCCTTTGGAATCGAGACTATCACTCCTAAAAATAGATGACATCTATGATTCATCTCAAAAAATCTAGAAATGATAAAAAAATATGGAAATGCTCGATTTGAATAAATAAGGATGATTGTGTTCCTGGAAATATGGGATGTATATTTGACTTGGAAAGTGATATACTCCTTGTCATTGATCTCCAAAATTCTGTAGCTTTCTTTATGCCTTGAAATCTGAAGTTGACTATTAAATTCCCTTCCAGATGTACATTTGTTGTTCTCGTATTTTTGTTCCCTCGAATGTTGAATGCATCCTTGAAATCATTTGAGGAACCTGTTCTACAAAGACCCGAGCACTTCCTATAGAAACTCTGCTTCACATGAAATACCTTGTTTCCTATAGCATATCTTTTATGAATTTTCAAAACTTAGAAAATATAGATACAAATAAAACCATAGGTTGTCCTATAGAATATCTAGACTCTTAGTAGGGTGCTCTTGCTGGAATATTGTCTTCTATAGCAAGGTATGGAATAAGCAATTGGTGGATACTGAACAACACCCAAATGAAAAACATAGTCATCACTCTACCTTGCTAATTTAGACCTCGATTTCAACATAGATATTTGCATTTTCTTCAAGGCTTGTTTGTAATGTTGTTGGAAATCCAATACAAAACCCTAGTACAATCCCTCCTCAAAAGTTAAATAGGTGCTTCAAACACAGTTGGACTGTTTTAGGACAATATTTTTTCAAGAAAATTGACCACTTTTTGTAACATGCTGACGAGAAAAAAAAACTCAGATTATCAACAACTAGTCACTGCAAGAGATGCTTCTAAGTGTACATAAACTTGGGGAAGAACAAAAAATTCTCACTACTGAGCTTGGGATTTAAAAATTGAAAAAGGCACTTGATTATTGATTCTATGAAAATCATCCAGTTTTAATGGGTCCTCTTTTGTCATAAAATGCGTGCAAGATCCTAAAATAAATCCACCTTGGTGTTGACTGCTCTTAGTTGACTATTATCTCCTGGCCATTCATCTGATGTCACCATCGTCCTAGCTATGTCTGGAAGAAGAAGTGATTCCTTCCAATGCTATAGCAACTCCTTTAATGAGAAACAAATCTGGCGCCTGCTACTCTTGTGCACTAACCTTGACACTTGGTCTCGGGAGCTTTATGATCAACACTCGACACTTGTGCACAAATTTTTGGCGATGATGCTTTGGATTTTAACATATGGATAAGCGTCCTTTTGGTTTTGTCACCTATGGGTTCTTTGGACACTAGAGCTCGATCTATGTCACTTGGCATATTTAGTTTTCTGTATATGGGACTGTATCCCACATGAGCGATTTCCAATATATTTCTTGTTTTCATATAAACTGGAATTTACACACATATCAGACGCATTGTGCGCTTTATGCTCCATCATGGGATCTTCCTTGGAATTTGGCATGTGTGCACTACCTAGTGTCTAGTGTTGTGAGTGTTGTGAGTTGGATTCAGGCTTCTAGTTGTGCTATCATTTGATTTGAATTTGGTATTGTCGATGCTTGATAAGTGTTCTAAGAATGTGTGTTTCATAGAATTCAATCTTGGGCACATGGTTGGGCCCAATTTTTATTTTATTTTATTTATTTTTTAGAATAAACCAAACTATATAAACAAAATTCCTTTTAACAAACCTATCAATATTTTCCTTTTAATGATTTGGTATTTAGAAGGTAAGACCCAATCATTTTTCCACCCAAGACTAACATTAGTATACATGAGTCATAGGCCCAAGAATCCTGAATATCTTGACCCAGGAGCCGTTGATATGAGTGCTTTCCATCATGCTCATGCACATAAAAATATCATAGCTTAAGAAGAAAACACCATAACGTTGTATAAATGAGATCAATTATGTAGCACCCTCGCCTCAAACATACATTTTGGCCAAAATTTAGAGCTAGGTACTAACACTGGCTCCTTCTGGGGATGGCATGCTCCCTGTGAGTAGCCATGAAGAAGAAGACATTGTTCCTTCATATTTTGTTAATCTGTGCAACCCGACCTTGCAAACTTCCAGCTCTGCAAACATCCACAATTTGTGTGTTGCGCCTAATACCTTGGGCTAGTGGAGTCATTCATACCGATGTGCATCCTTTGAAACTTATTCAAACTATGAATACACGTAACTGAAAAGACATCAAACTGCTGCAAACTGAATATAAGTGCTCATGGATGAGATTATTCATCTGCCTACTCCTACTTCTAATAAACAAGAAGTAGCTAATAATGTTTAATCATTCTTCCAATGAAGCCATGAAAGCTTATTACTAACAGAATGATCTTCTGGTATGCAAATGAGAACAAAAGAAAAATATGACATGGGCAACAAAACATTTATGAGCATTTTGAACTTATAGTTGCAAGAAAGTGTCATACCAAAAGGGTGAATTCATGAAGGTGGGTAACACTTTCGTGACAATTGGGTTTCCAAAATTTCGAAAAACATTTTTTCGACCGAATTAATTTTCTTTTCGTCTGAAAGTACAATTTTTTCGGTCAAAAACTCTTTCGGCCGAACCTTTGAACATCAAATTGAACGACACCCTGACGATGCCCTCGATTTACTTGTACAATTTTAGCCGGACGAATATTTTTCATCCGGTAACATCTTTTCGGCCGAAAGATATTCCGGTCGAAATAATGTTTTGTCCGAAATATATTTCGACTGAAAACACTTTTCGGCCAAAAGATTAATTTGGCCGAAAAAAGGTTTATATATTACCTGCACATCGCTCCTGCAATAGTTCTTGCGAGTTCATACATGTTTGGTGTTTAATGTGCGGATAGCATTTGTTTTGCGAGGTGTATGGTGTTTGTTGTTGTTCAATGGAGAGTGTTTGCTAGTTGGAGTAGCGATGAGTTCATACTTGTTTGGTGTTTAATGTGCGAAGAGTGTTTGTTGTGTGAAGTGTATGGTGTTTGTTGTTGTTCGACGGAGAGCGTTTGCTAGTTGGAGCAGTGGCCGGGCGGTGGATGTTGGAGTAGTGGTCGAGCGATGGACGTTGGAGTAGCAGCCATGCGGTGTTGTGGACGTTGGAGCAACGAGCGTTCTTTCAGGTATGTTTGGATTAGAATTATGTTTAGATTAGAATTTAGAATTTTAAATTAGGATTTTTTTTATTTTTTTTAGATTGTTGATAGGGACTTATTCGTCCCTGTCCATGTACAGTGATAGGCCTGAATTCAGGCCTTTACCTGTACATGGACAGGGCCAAATATGGCCCTATCCATTATGTTTAAATCTGTTTAAATTTTAAACTTTTAAACCTCGCCGAATTTTAAATTTTTAAACAAAGCCAAATTTCAAATATGTTTAAATTTTTAGAAAATTTATATTTTTAGTTAAAAATTTGAGTTTAGAAATTTTGTTAGAATGTTGATAGGGCCTTATTCAACCCTATCCATGTAGAAGTTAGAATTTATTTTAGAATTTAAATTTTAAATTTCTATTTCGGGCTTAAATTTTATAATTTAGAAGTTAATTTTTGATTGTTGACAGGGCCTTATTCGACCTTGTCCATGTACAGTGATAGGCACAAATTCGGGCCTGTACCTGTACATGGACAGGGCCAAAAATGGCTCTGTCCCTTATGTTTAAATATGTTTAAATTTTAAATTTTTAAACATGTTTCAAATATGTTTAAACAAGGCCGAATTTTAAATTTTTAAACAGGGCCAAATTTCAAATATGTTTAAATGTTTATTTTTTAGAAAATTTAAATTTTTAGTTAAAAATTTGAGTTTAGAATGTTGAGAGGGACTTATTCGGCCCTGTCCATGTATAGGGATAGGCCCGAATTCAGACCTTTCCTATGACCCTGTCCATGTATAGGGACAAGCCCGAATTCGGGCATGTCAATGTACATGGATAGGGCCATATTCGGCCATGTCCATGTAGTACCTCTAGCAGTAGGATAATTAGATATACAACTAGTAACAAAGTCGTAGTTCCATAAGAAATCCATACAACCACTAAGAAAATAGACAGAGTTGCAGAAAATAGACAGAGGTCTGAAGAGACTATAAACTTTAGGGAAGGACATAGACTAGCTATTCTAACTATAAACAGTGATACCAAGGGCTAAGCATGATTGCTACAGGGCCACCACTACCCTGAATAGTTCCCAAACTGAACAAAATTAGACTCTGACAACAACTATAAAGAAACACCATCATAAAGGACCTAGTACATATCACAATATTTAACTGACCTAACAAAAATCTTGAAATACAAAAATATGTCTATAGTAGTTGCTGCAATAGGAGAAAAATAAGTACAACGTTGACAAAAACTCCACTTCTCTGCTAATAGTATTGCTAATTTAAATTTTTAGGAAGTTTAAATTTTCAGTTAAAAATACAATCATGGAAATAATAGGGATAAGGGAAGTGTACAGAACCATGAATCAAGCCTATTGTAATCATACCAACTAACTGTATAGGGTTGAACATGATGAAGTAATGAGCTAATATGATATGAGACCACAACAAGCCCTGTGAACAAACTGAATTACACTACATTATTTGCTTAGAAGTAATTCCATCATATTCGTTCATAATGACATTGATGTTGCATTCTTATTGATTAGGGTCCTACTCCTAGTATAGGATATGAATAAGACCTATACTGGTTGTGCTCATATGTTCCATGTATGCACTTATTATACCTTTTCATATTTATGGGATTGGTTCTAACTCAGTACTAATACAAATACAACAACATCCTTTACATTCAACTTATGATAATCTACTCTACGCGTCTATATGATCTCAACATAATATAGGGTTATGACTCATACAAGAAGATTTGTTCATGTTCTATGATGTGTGTTTGATACGTTGTTATAACTAAGAGTAATAACTAAGAGTAATACATATCTAAATTGATGAATGTTTCTGATCTTTGTTGGATTTGTTGTCATTTTATGAAAAATGACAGAATTAATAGAATTAAATCTGAATTAAATATGACAGAAATAGAACAAAATTAATTCTGTTAATTTTGTTCATGATTGGTATGTTAATTTTGTTCATGGTTGGTATATTATTTTCTTAAGCATTTTATGTTGTTTTCTTATCCAAATAGTAAATTAAATCTTAATTTTAAAACAAAACATTACATATAAATGATTATAGAAACTATGGTATGATCTATTGTGACAAATTTTAATACATTTGAAATTATTGTCATGATTGTTCTCAATCTAGATTTCTAACTCCAACAAAGCCTCCCAATACTACATTTGCTCCATTTTCTCCACCTCATCTTAATATAACTTAATATTGAAGACAATTTAAAAATTACTTATAGTGATGACCAAACTTATTGAATGCTTATCTTATTGATGACATTTATATTCATATAATATTACTTCACACATATTGACCAAAGTTATTGAATGCTTATCTTATTGATGATATTTATATTCATATAATATTACTTCACACATATTGACCAAAGTTATTGAATGCTTATCTTATTGATGATATTTATATTCATATAATATAAGTTCAAATTGAAAAATTCTTAATTCATTCATTAATAACCTAGACATTAGTAATTAATGTTTTTATTGAACAATAATATTGCATGTGTGTTGGATATTTAGGCATAGCTAGCACACACATATCCCACACGTAGATGATAATAACAAGCGATGTTCTTAATGCATATTTTTAAAATGTTCACAACTAATCCTGCATACAAATAAATAAAGTAAGTCAAACTTCAAATAATCCTCATTAAAGAAAGAGTAATAATTCAACATTCATCCATCTTTAAAATTGAATACATGGTAGGAACTATGTGAGGAAACAAGGAATCACATATCGAATCCCAAATGTGATCCTCAATTGAATTGGAATCACCCAGGTCCTTTTAAACCCTTAATTCCATCTCGCATCTACCATCCCATCGTTGTTGTTTTGAATTGATTTCCCTTGGCGAACCCAACTTCTGATTTCAATGACTTCTATGTGTGGGTTTTATTGATTATTATGAAAATACTGTGGTTTTATCTTCTATCCCTTATCCATTTAGTCATCAGTCCGTGCCTGAGCAGTCGTCCAAGAGTCAAATCGATGGTCGTCACTTCGGTGTTTAAAGACCTATAGATTCAAATGCCCTACTTTTATGTGCATGGATGATGAGTGAAGGATAAGAATTTTCCATGCTGTCTATTGACCCCTTACTTATCTTTGAGTTGATTGATTCATGGCTAAATGTCTAGTCTTTGCACCTTCTTATGAGCGAGTCCTCTGCGTCTTGATTGATTAAAACTTTGATTTATCTCTATGTTTTTAATTGCTTGAATTTGGGTACATATCTGCATTTTTATTGATAGACTATGCATTGTGAATGATAAACCTCTGAGTTGAATGACAGTCCCTTGGTGGACCAAACTTCTGATTTCAATGATTTCTCTGTGTGGGTTTTATTGATTATTATGAAAATATTTTGTTTTTATCTTTCAGCCCTTATCCCTTTAGTCATCAGTTTGTGCCTAAGAAGTCGGCCATGAGCCAAATCGACGGTCGTCACTTCGGTGTTTAAAGGCCTATAGATTCAAATGCCCTGCTTTTCTGTGCATGGATGTTGAGTGAAGGATAAAAAATTTCTCTGTCGTCTATCCCTTATTTATCTCTGAGTTGATTGATTCATGGATGAATGTTTAATCTTTGCGCCTACTTGTGTAGATTTGGTTTTTCCTTGAAATTCATTTGATCAATATTTAATTTAATATGCTTGTCTTTTTAGTCAGTAACTGAATGAATTTCACTTTTTTCAGTCTCTTGATATGGTTTCTCTACCAAATTCAACACTCACTTTTGATATGGCTTATCTTACAAACCATATACTCCTATCATTGTAAACTCCTCAAAAAGGAACCGATATCCCACTTTGGTGGTCTTTTCCAATTGTAGTGACCCTTTGACTAAAGGAATAATTATAACGAATAATTCATTTTGGATAATAAATTCTAATATAGAAATAAAAGAGTCTTAGATGGGAACTAATTATTATACTCATTTATTATAACTTCATATAATATTTATAGATGGGAACTAATTATTATCTTATTGATGATATTTATATTCATATAATATAACTTCAAATTGACAACTTATTAATTAATTCATTAATAACCTAGACATTAGTAACTAATGTGTTTATTGAACCATACTATTTTATGTGTGCTAGATATTTAGGCATAGCTAGCATACACATATCCCACACGTAGACGATAATAACAAGCGATGTTCCTAATGCATATTTTTAAAATGTTCACAACTAATCCTGCATACAAATAAATAAAGTAAATCAAACTTCAAATAATCTTCATTAAAGAAAGAGTAATAATTCAATATTCATCCATCTTTAAAATTGAATTATTATAATTTAAACATGGTAGGAACTATTTGAGGAAACAAGGAATCACATATCGAATCCCAAATGTGATCCTCAATTGACTTGGAATCACCCAGGTCCTTTTAAACCTTTAATTCCATCTCACATCTACCATCCCATCGTTGTTGTTTTGAATTTATTTCCCTTGGCGAACCCAACTTCTGATTTCGATGACTTCTATGTGTGGATTTTATTGATTATTATGAAAAGATTTTTGTTTTATCTTCTATCCCTTATCCCTTTAGTCATCAGTCTGTGCCTGAGCAGTCAGCCATAAGCCGAATCGACGGTCATCACTTCAGTGTTTAAATACCTATAGATTCAAATGCCTTGCTTTTCTATGCATGGATGATGAGTGAAGGATAAGAATTTTCCATGCTGTCTATGTACCCCTTACTTATCTTTGAGTTGATTGATTCATGGATGAATGTCTAGTATTTGTGCCTTATTATGAGTGAGTACCTCTGCGGCTTGATTGATTAAAACTTCAATTTATCTCTGCGTTTTTAATTGCTTGAACTTGGGTACATCTCTGCATTTTTATTGATAGACTGTGCATTATGAATGATAAACCTCTAAGTTGAATGACAATCCCTTGGTGAACCAAACTTCTAATTTCAATGACTTCTTTGTGTGGGTTTTATTGATTATTATGAAAAGATTTTGTTTTTATATTTCATCCCTTATCCCTTTAGTCATCAGTATGTGCCTAGGCAATCGGTTAGGATCTGAATCGACGATTGTCACTTCAGTCTTTAAATACCTATAGATTCAAATGATCTGCTTTTATGTGCATGGATGATGAGTAAAGGATAAGAGTTTGCTCTATTGTTTATCCCTTATTTATCTCTGAGTTGATTGATTCATGGATGAATGTTTAATCTTTGCACCTACTTGTGTAGATTTGGTTTTTCCTTGAAATTCATTCGATCAATATTTAATTTAATATGATTGGCTTTTTAGTCAGTAACTGAATGAATTTCACTTTTTTCAGTCTCTTGATATGGCTTCTCTACCAAATTCAACACTCACTTTTGATATGGATTCTCTTCCAAACCATAGACTCTTATCATTGTAAACTCCTCAAAAGGGAACCAATCTCCCACTTTGGTGGTCTTTTCCAATTGTAGTGACACTTTGACTAAAGGAATAATTATAACGAATAATTCATTTTGGATAATAAAGTCTAATATAGAAATAAAAGAGTCTTAGATGGGAACTAATTATTATACTCATTTATTATAAATTCATATAATATTTATAGATGGGAACTAATTATTATCTTATTGATGATATTTATATTCATATAATATAACTTCAAATTGACAACTTATTAAGTAATTCATCATTAACCTAGACATTAGTAACTAATGTGTTTATTGAACCATAATATTGTATGTGTGTTGGATATTTAGGCATAGCTAGCACACACATATCCCTTCCTTTGTTGAAATATGTTGGAGTTTTGACTATATTGAACTAACTCTAGATATAATCCAAATGTGAAATCTTCAAACCTTTCAACCTAATATCTCTAGTAGACAACTAGTATTAGTCATCACACATCTAGGGGAGTGTGGATAGCATGACCCTCCCACAACGGGAGGGGAGTGTGGATATCTATAGACATTACCCTTTAGAACCATTAATTTTATGACAATTAAGACCCACTCAATTGCATATTCTTCAAAATATATACATCATTAAAACTCACATTACTATTTGTAGAAATAGGCTTCATTACCACCATAAATTTGGTGACAATTAAGAATCACTAAAAATCATCTTCTTTTTAATATATATCCCATTAAAACTCACATTACTATGTTTACAATAGGTTATGATGCACTTACATTTGAAATTATTGTCATGATTACT
>ML791578.1:183745-201869 GCA_009831015.1 Picea engelmannii | reverse complement strand
AAAAAAAAAATACCACTTAAAGAAGTCAATGCTCTCAAATCTAGGAGAGAAGAGATGTTCAACTCTTATTTGATTGGTGATGTTCAACTCTTTTTTGATTGGTGCAATAGTAATAAAAATAAAAGTCTCAAGATATAAGAGATCCAAATTAATTATAGGTAATGTTTATACAATAAAATTTTGAGATATAAGAGATGTTCAACTCTTTTTTGGTTTGTGTGATAATGATAAAATAAAATGTTCAAAATGATGTGACAATAAAATAAAACCTTAAAATGGAAGAGATGATCAACTCTTTTTTAATTTTATCATGTAACTTCATTAAAAAAATGATAAAGCTAGAAGAGATATTCACCTCAAAGTTCATATACCCTTAATAATATAAAATCTCAAAATGAAAGAGATGTTTTTAACTTTTATTTAATTTTGAGAACAATAATTAACAAAAATATTCAAAATAAAATCTAGATGTTCAATTCAACTTTAATTTATATTTAATGCTCATAAAATAAAATAAAAATCGAAATGAGTTAAAATTTGAAACAAGATATTATTACAATAGAAAATATAAAATATGTTTAACTTTTTTTAAAATTAATGCAATATTATTAAAATAAAATGGAAAAAAATACTATTGAAAAAAGTAAGTGTTCAATGGAAATGGTGTTTAACAATTTTTTATTTTAAAATAAAATGCTCACAATACAAGAGGTATACAACTCAATTTTGATTGGTGTAATGCTCATAAAATAATTTTGATTGGTGTAATGGTTGAAAAACATAGATAAAATATGGTTGAACAATATTTTATCTGTGTTTTTTAAGAATGATCCGAAGTTTTTTATACATACCCTTTTTATAAATATCCTATTTGGAAATATGGTTGAAAATAGTCAAAACAAGTCATCAAATTCTAGAATGTACTTTCAATGAAAAATAAAAAATTATGGAATGTACATGTGCCACTTGTCTAAAAACACCGTAATGGTATTCCATCTTCAATTATTCGTTCATGATCGACTTTGGACATTTTCCATTTGCTAATTATTTATTTATTTATTTTATTGAACTTCTATTAACTTTATGCGTGCTGCACATACCAAATGACTACATTGACAACTTGTGACATCTGAATGGTAGTCTTGAAAGTGAACATGAGTATCGGTTTGATGGGTTTCTTAAAAAAAAAATCCTTTCAATACAATGGATCCTCTTTCATATATAAAACCGTTATCATCAAAATCTTCTAATAGCCTCATTTTTTGTTCCATGCATTGCATCAAACAATATTTCACGTTTTCAGTGTTGTCTACAAGTGAAACCATGGCAAAAACATCTCCTACAAATATTGGATATATTGGACAAAAAATAATTCGTGTTATATTATCACACAAGTACATATACAAGTTATTTGAAAAAAAATAAACATAAAAATTACCTTCTCTAACTAGATCAGAAACTCTATCGCCATCAATTGACACTATAGTTTCATTTGATTCCATTTACTTTGAGCTTGCAAGTGGCATTTTCCCTTTTACATTAATTTTGGTATGTCTCCAAGCTTTAACATATCCTGCATTTTCGTTCTCGCAAATATCTATGGATTCTGTGTCCTCTATGCAAACTGAACAAAAACAAGAGTCATTTCTTCTATCAAATGCAAACCCATTTTGAAAACATTTTGTTTTAACTGAGTGTATTTTTCGTGTCTCGGGTATTGTACTAGCATCATATGGGATTGATCTATTTACATCTTCGATTCGAACATACCAAAAAAAACTGCACAAGACAAGAACTTGTTAACTTGAAATCTCTCAAGAAAATGATTGAAGATTGAATATAAATTTGAACACGTTCAAATTTATATATCCTGTGTACATACATGTAACATTTATATATAGACACACCTGCGCACATCCCTTGACAGATTATATTCATGTCTTAGCACCATTTTTGACCATTCAACAACTTGTTTAGAGGATTCAAATCGATCGGCATGAGGGTTCAACTGATACCTTCGAAGTGCTCGTTTTATACATGCCCCTGCACCGTCTTGCTCTCATTTTCCATGACCAGTCTTAAAAAAATTCCAACAATGTGTAATGTTTAATTTTTTATGAAGACGACATAACCAATAAAATGATTGTGAATATTTGAACTGACCCGGACACCCATATGACCATATCCAATGTCGATCGAATCTGATTTCACATTCTTTCAATGAATCATAAAATTTATCAAAACAATGTTGTACATAATGTGTGTCGTGTGCTTGATCACCACTTATATAAAAGTGATATTCTTTAATAACATGTCGATTTTCGTAGGTGCTTTCTATGTTATCAAGACTCCGTTGAGAATGTCTATGTAGAATGTGGACAAATATCGTGACTTGATCATAATGATAATATCACTCTGTATTTATTTTTGTGCAGCGAATGTGTAATTCTCTGCAAAATCAACTACAGACAAAATTGTCCCTCGTGGAAACACTTCACGGGATTGTTTGAATTGTAGATCTTGCCATCAATCTCTATGTGAATTCTTGGTGTATTTATATATTTCTTCCTCAAACTTCTTCAAAAAATCTATCACATAGATTTTATGTACCTTCAAATCAATCCTTTTGGAAATTACATTTGAAGAATGTGGAGCCGTGCTCTTCATATATTCATATCTCTTCCAATTGACTCTTATATTAGAAAATGATTGATTGTTTACATCAATATGATACTTTGAATGAAACAAACTTAAATTTCCACAACGATCACATTTCTTTCCACCAACACATTTTTTTTTATAAAATAAATCATCATCTTCTCTTTCACATAGAATTTCAAATATAAAAACATGGAATGTGGAAGGAGGAGGAGGTGAACCTGGCCATAAAGTTTTACCAAAATCCAAAAAAGTGTCATAATACAACTCAAATTCCACATGATAATGACAACAACAAGTGTCATGAATAGTGATGGGTCTAACAAACCATGGTTTTTGTTGCATAAATGTATTGATGGAAATTTTAACTTCTTTGTGCTTTTCTTTGAACTTATGGAACAACTCTATTTGTGTCATTGACAATATATGTTTTGTATGTTTTTCATATTGATTTCATTCTATTCTTCGTCGCAACACATCCCTTGTATGTGGTGAAACACGAGATTCTTCCAACGAACAATTACGGGCCAATTCTTTAACATTTTCTGCAAGTCTATCTTTGTAGGGTTGGCTAGAAATCACTGTCAAACAAGACAATTCATCATTTACATCTATTTGCAATCGTAACTTTCTATGTTTGTGCAATGTTTTTCTTGACGTTCCCATCGTTTTTTCCATGTGTAGTGTCAAACGATCTTTTATATTGCTAGATGAAACAACTGTTGTTTGTATCACTCTACGTGCAACACGAACATCTTCTTTTTGAGATTTTCCAAAACCTTTTAATACACTAGTTATATTGTTAAAGACATTTTATTTCACCTTTGTATCCTTTGTCAACTTTTGAATACCCAATAATGATGTAGCTTCTTTTAACTTTCTTGACTTCATTAGACAAAGTAAAAGTTGAGCTTGTACTGTTACTGATTCATCTTTGAAAAAAGTATTATACATATTCTTAGTTCGATATCTTATATAACGGTTAGCTTTTTTCTTCCCAAATTTGTCAGTATCAACATTTTCTAATATTTCATCATCAATGTTGATAGATTTTCTTGCATATTTCAATTTAAAGTTTATATTAAAAAACATAACCCAAACAAAAATTCACTAAACTATATATACTTGAGTGTTCATCTTGTATAATCTAAATTTATGTACATACCTATAGGTGATTCGTCTTCTTCTTCAATTTCAGTTTCAACGCCTTCTGCTTCAATTTCGGTTTCATAGTCTTCTTCGACATTATGAGACAAATCTATTTATGTTTTTTGAAAAACATCAAATTGTAATTACAATCAATTATATTATTTACAATATTTTAAATTTGAATTCTATACTTTGAATTCTGTACTTTTTGAATACAGTCCCAATGTGTGTTATCTGCTCGATCATCATATGTGCATGCATACCTAGTTGAAATTCTTGTTGTTGAAAATATCTATTGACATTATCATTGTTTCTTTCTTCAATATTTGCATGTTCTCATTTCTTTCTCCAATAAAGCTCTTTCCTTTGTTCGATTTGGCGAGTATCATCTCGAGTGCGATCAAATTTTCTCTTGCACAAACTTTTGTTTCCCATGACTCTTATAGTTATCTTTAAAAGATATGTTCAACAAAGACTTCACCTTGAAAAAATGCTCAACATTTATCTTTCAACATATAAATTGTTATTTCAATAAAAACTTGAACAAACATCAATTACCTTATTCAACAAAAACTAAAAAGATGATTCGAAACTTTGTTTAGGTGCTCTAGAAAACCATCATGTATCGATATCAATCCTCCGATTAAGAAAATGGAACAGAGGGAAGAAATAAATAAAGAAAAGAATACAGCTGCAATCAGTAATAGAAATGCTTTGAAATCCCTATCCCTTAGCTCATATATGTCCGTCCATCCGATGAATTGTGTTAAATGTGTTCGGATGAAAGTCTATTTATACAATTTGACGCGAAATGAAATGATACGACATGTCTTTTCATTTTTTTCGACCGACGGAATTCACTCAAAAGGATTTCGTCCGAAAACCTTCGAAACCGTTCAGTTTTGACGGTTTCCGTTAGAATTTAGTCTTTCAGCCAAAATATTATTTCAGCCGAAAACATGAAATTGGGACTGAAAACAAAAACTAGAGAATTGCCCCAAGCTTACCTGAACTTCAGAGGTTGCATACTCCTGCAAATACTGAGAATTTGGTTTCAAAAATGACACCAGCATTTCCAAAATTGAATCTACTTTCAATTTCTATAATTTGTTTTCATTTTCTTTATTTTTATCTAATTTTATTTAATTTTAAAAAAATATCACTGCATAATATTTTCAGTAGACATTATGATTCAGTGAAATGAAATATCGGTATCTCTAAAAATATACAGTGAAAAATTTAGAAAAAATTATATTCATAATCCTTAAACTGTTGTTTTCAAAAGGGTATATTTAGATTTTAGTTTTAAGTAAAAATTAAGATAGATACAAGGTGTAGAAAAACATGTGTTTAAAATATGCAACGTTTTCATCTTGGTCAACTTCAAAAAATTATAGAAATTATAATATTCATCTGTTAGATTCAAAATTATAGTCATAATAAAATAGAGTCTCTGTAGATTGTTGCAGTATATTTCGTTTCCTAAAAACATAAGTTTAATAATAGATACAGTGTTGTAGGAAAAAGTAACTCATTATCATTCCTTTCATGTTTAAGGAACATACTGTTAAATAATTGTCAAATTGACATATCAAATCGTGATAATTTTTTTTTAAAAAATAGTCATTAGAAAGCTAACAAAATTATTCACAAGTTTAGTTTTTACTGTAAAGTGAAATTATAAATAAAAAAAATACTTTTGTATGCCGGAAGTTGAAGAACTTGTGAAAATATAGTTTTTTTCTCATAAAACAAGCAAAAGTGTAACCCATCTTCATGATTTCACCCAAAATCTACCACATTTTGAACCTGTTGAAACACTGACTCCATGTAAAAATCCACAGGATCTCGATACTCGTACTGCAATTCCATCTGGTACATAGGACTAAATTGTTGTTCCTTATGCTGCAACTCATAAACAAAATTTTCCTTGGATGAATCAAGAACAACAAGATCACCTCAAACTTTTTGATGATGGTCCCGAAAAAAACATTTGTGAGCAGCATCTGAAATATTTAAATAATCATGAGAATCAGGTGATTGCAAGCTACTTGCATCAATTTAAAAAGAAAGAACATCATATGCAATAAGATCTTTCTTATATTGGAACATCTCTTCATGCTTATGATTAGTGCTAGTCCTATGATTGCCATCATGAACTTCATTTTCTGCTTGGAAATAAAATCGTTGATCTAAAATTAAAAGCATATAATCCTCAAGGTCATCACAAGCCAAACATGTTATCCCACCTCCAATATCATCAATAAAATATTTTGGAACAGTGGTTGGTCTTTGAACAAATTCATCATTTTCTTCTACAAAATATGCCCCATAATAATCATTACCATGATTAATTTGAAAACTATTAATTTCAAGATCTGAAGGAGAATAAAAACTTGAATGTGATACATAAGCATGCTGAGAATGAAATTGTGAATCATATTCCCATTGTGTATATCCTTCCTCAATTTCATCTGCATTTGAATATGATTTTTGTTTTTCATAAACTTTGTCTTGTTCTAATATTTCATCAGAAAATTGTTTTGGAAGCCTGCCACAAGCCCGTAAATTCTCCTTTATCTCCTCAACATCATTGAACATCTGATCTAGAGATGAGGATTTTCTCTCTCTAAGATAAATAAATAAATCAGTATATTGTGCAACTGTATACTATAGCATGGTGACAACTTCATATGGTCGAATGTCTTTAGGCATGCTAAGAACAAAGTTGTGAAATATCCAGTTGAACATGGCAAGAAATTCATTTTCCTTCCTTTTCAAAGCATAAAACTCAGAGATATATTGGTTATCAGATTTATTCTTGCCCCAATATATCATGAATATACGGTGAAAGTCATCCCATGAACCAATGGAATCGACTTTCAAATTTTTAAACTAGAATGCAACATCTCTAACTAAATATTTTCAAAACAACCTCATAACTACATCCTCGTGCATAAATTCAAAATCATCAATGAATTTTTAAAAAAATTTCATATGATTTTCAGCTGCAACATAATCCTCTCCATTGAAAATAGGAAGATACTGAAAAAATTCAAGAGGATAAGCATTTAAGGCAGGTGGCAGCCTCAAAGGTCCAAAAAAATCTCTTCTTATTCTTGATTGAACTTCAGTGGGTTGAACAGGTTCAATAGGTTGATGGAAAGACACCATAGTGATTTCAGAAGGAATCTCATCTTCTCTATTCTCAGGCTTACAAGATGAGTCAACTTCGGGAGGAATAGATATATGGACTTCATTTTTTTCAATGGTTTCACATGATGATATAGGATCAAGATCAATGGTGCAGGGATAAGGTAAAACTTCGTAACTCAAGGAAGAACATGATTTTGTAATATTATAGTCATTTGATTAAACAAATCATAGGATAATCCTTTTGACACATAAAGGGAAAGACAAGAACAAGCTAACAAATAAGAATAAAATTTCATGGAGCAAACTTATAAGCTGGTACCTGGTTTTCCTGCACCTCCTCATTCTTTTGTCAACTGAGCTCATTCTCTAGTGGCGTATTTAAAACAATGGAGTCACCATGGTAAAAAAAAAAATTGCATTCTGTATGTGTCCAACCTCAGTTCAACATCTAAAACTGGATCTTTACTTTGTCTTCCCCCAGGGAAGATATATTCACTTTCGTCCATGACAACGATGCCAACCATGTTAGCTCTAGAATCACTCTCAGATTGTGAATGAGGTGAGCCTAGAAACATTTGAATGTAGGTATCTAAATCTGTTTATGTGCAGGTAAATGGGATAAAATGACAAGAAAGAGAGAAGAGGCAGAAATAGTGCAAAATATTGTTCCATTGGGCATGGAGTTAACATATCCTAAGGATCGAAGGAACTTAGGTTTTTCATTAGATAAGAGTTGTATGTGATAATATATAGAAGGATAGCAAAGAAAACACAAATCTGAATGTTCATAGAATGAAAGATCCTTTCATCCTAATGAACTTTTAAAGAAAAACTTAAATATAAGTGATAGAAAAGGCATGTTACATCAGAATCTTTGCTGCACATAGATCTATTCATCAAAGGCAAGTTTTGATTTTCAAAAGTTGCATTTATCTAAGTAAAAGAAAAGAGAATTAAAATAAGACTGACATATTGATTAAACAACCTTCATAGATATCCAATGGCAAAAATATATTCAGAAAAAAAATCCCCTCATAGGCTTACAGTCATGTATCACAAAATTTGGCCCTCTAAGCCTCTCTTCCCCACTCTAGCTAGACTTTTCCCTCTTCAATCTCTAAAGATAATTTTATCTTTATAGCACAGTCTCATGAGAAATTTGTTGCAAGCCCTTTGGAATCGAGTCTATCACTCCTAAAAATAGATGACATCTATCATTCATCTCAAAAAATATGGAAATGCTCAAAAAATATGATAATGATTGATCTGATTTAGATAAGGCTGATTATGTGCCTGGAAATCTGGGATGTGTATTTGACTTGGAAAATGATCTACTCTTTTTCATTGATCTCCAAAATTTTGTAGCTTCCTTTATGCCTTGAAATATGAAGTTGACTATTAAATTCCATGCCACATGTACATTGGTTGTTCTCATATTTTTGTGCCCTCGAATGTTGAATGCATCCTTGAAAACATTTGAGGAACCTATTCTACAAAGACCCGAGAACTTCTTGTAGCAAGGTTGCTTCACATGAAATACCATGTTTCCTATACATATCTTTTATGAATTTTCAAAACTTAGAAAATATAGATACAAATAAAACCACAAGTTGTCCTATAGAAGATCCAAAATATTAGTAGGGTGCTCTTGCTGGAAAATTGTCTTCTATAGAAAGGTCTAGAATAATCAATTGGTGGATACCGAACAAAACCCAATTGAAAATCATATCATCACTCTACCTTGCTAATTTAGACCTCAATTTCATCATAACTCTTTGCATTTTCTTCAAGGCTTGTTTGCAATGTTGTTGGAAATCCAATACAAAACCCTGGTACAATCCCTCCTCATAAGTTACATAGGTGCTAAAAATATAGTTGTACTATTTTAGGAAAATATATTTGCAAGAAAACTGACCAATTCTTGTAACATGTCGACGAGACAAAATAACTCAGATTATCAACAACTAGTCACTGTAAGATATGCTTGCGAGTGTACATCAACTTGGGGAAGAACACAACATTCTCATTACTAAGCATGGGATTTGAAAATTGAAAAGGGCTCTACAAAGACCCGAGCACTTCCTGTAGCAACTCTGCTTCACATGAAATACCCTGTTTCCTATAGCATATCTTTTATGAAGTTTCAAAACTTAGAAAATATAGATACAAATAAAACTACATTTTGTCCTATAGAAGATCCAAAATCTTAGTAGGGTGATATTGCTAGAATATTGTCTTCTATAGCAAGGTCTGGAATAAGCAATTGGTGGATACCAAACAACACCCAAATGAAAACCATAGTCATCAATCTACCTTGCTAATTTAGACCTCAATTTCATCATAGCTCTTTGCATTTTCTTCAAGGCTTGTTTGCAATGTTGTTGGAAATCCAATACAAAACCCTGGTACAATCCCTCAGAAGTTACATAGGTGATTCAAAGGCAATTGCATTGTTTTAGGAAAATATATTTGCAAGAAAAATGACCACTTCTTGTAACATGTCGACGAGACAAAATAACTCAGATTATCAACAACTAGTCACTGCAAGAGATGCTTGTGAGTGTACATCAACTTGGGGAAGAACACAACATTCTCACTACTAATCTTGGGATTTGAAAATTGAAAATGACACTTGATTATTGATTCTATGAAAATCATCCAGTTTTAATGGGTCCTCTTCTGTCAGAAAACTGTGTGCAAGATCCTAAAATAAATCCACCTTGGTGTTGGGTGCTCTGAGTTGACTATTAACTCCTGGCCATTCATCTGATGTCACCATCGTCCTAGCTATGTATGGAAGAAGAAGAAATTCCTTCCAGTGCTATACCAAATCCTTTAATGAGAAACAAATATGGTGCCTGCTACTCTTTTGCACTAACCTTGACACTTGGTCTCGGGAGATTTTTCATCAACACTCAATAGTTGTGCACAAATTTTGGGAAATGTTTCTTTGGATTTTAACATATGGATAAACGTCCTTTTGGTTTTTTCACCTGTGGGTGCTCTGGACACTAGATCTTGATCTCTGTCACTTGGCGTATTTAGTTTTCTGTATATGGGACTATATCCCACATGAGTAATTTCCAATATATTTCTTGTTTTCATATACACCAACATTTGCACACATATCCAATGCATTGTTTTCTTTATGCTCCATCATGAGCTCTCCCTTGGAATTTGGCATGTGTGCACTGACTGAGGTCTGGTGTTGTGAGTGATGTGACTTGGATTCATGCTTCTAGTTGCATTGTCATTTGATTTGAATTTGGTGTTGTTGATGCTTGATAAGTGTGCTAAGATTGTGTGTTGCATGGAATTCTATCTTGGGCTCATGGTTGGGCCCAAATTTGTTTGTTTTATTTATTTTTATTTTTTAGAATAAACAACTATATAAACAAAAAGCCTTTTAACAAACCTATCAATATTTTCCTTTTAATTCTTTGGTATTTAGAAGGTAGGACCCAATCATTTTGCCACTCACACTACTAAATTTGAACGTTTTTGCGACGAAGTTTCGTTGGAATAGGATCATTGTTGTGACCAAGATTATTTTTTTTTCCGTCGGAATCGATTCGTCGGTCTAGCAAACACACATGAATCTTCGTCGGTCTAGCGACTGGGAAAAGAAGCCTATTCACAATAGGGAAAAGTTACGATTCGTCGGTCCATCGACCAAGATTAGTCAGTCTAGCGACCAACTTTAGTCGCAAGCCTTGCTAGCATCTCTAAGGAAAACATAACCTTGGTCACTCTAGCGATGATAATTAGTCGGTCTAGGGATGAATGTTAGTTGGTCTAATGACTAATATTAGTCGCAAGAGTGACCAAGACAACCCTGGAAAACTTAGTCAATAAACCACGGTTAGTCGGTAGAACGACGAAGATTAGTCGCTAGACCGACCAACCTTGAAGATAAAAAGATCAAACGAAGGATGAACAGGTAGTCGCTAGAGCGATGAAGTTACATACTTTGCGACCAAATGGATTTACAAGCGATGAACCTATTCATCGCTAGAGAGACGAATGTTGGGTTTAAAAAAAAAAATATGCCATTCACACAAGAATAAGCCCAGACTAGCAAGCTACAGAAGCATACTTTCATTATGTACTTGGGAGCTGGCACTGGAGTCAACCCCCTAATGGTCAATACCGGTGATCTAATTTACCTTTTCATTTCTATATGTAAGCACCATTGTGATGAGTCTCAATCCATGCTAGGGGATTTAATATTGAGCCTCAAATTGTAGAAGGGTAATCTAGAGCATTGGGTGGAGGATCTTTCACAGCAACAGAGCTCCCTTACGGAGTAGTTGGGAACTATTGAATCGAAGGAATTCATGTTAGATGTGGAAAATCAATGCCTAAGAGAAAAATCCAGGGAACAAGAAGCTGAAATTTAGAAGATACAACGACATGTAAAGAAGATGGAGCATGAGAAGTCACCTGGGTTGGCATTCTATAGGCACAAGTACATTTAGAATTCTTCAATGGGTTCACTCCCAATAAAAAATATGTCACTCAATGAGGACCAAAAAATGGAGCATCCACATTGTCAATAGGCTTAGAGGTCAAATACTACCCATCCACCAACTACTAGAAGCGTTGAAACTAGAGTGCAAGGCCATGGAAATTTTTATGTTTTTCTATAAATGATTTGTAGGGTAAAATTGTTTTGTTAGTAGGCCTTGATAGTCCTTCTATTGAAGGTTAGTATAATTAAATTCATCCTTGCAGTGATGATGACATGTATAATAGGAATAATAATAGATGGCCTATCTCTCTTGACTATGGAATTTGGGAAAGGATAAAGACATAATAAATGAGAACCAATGCCCTTTTGAATGCCAATGAGACTTTTAGTGGAGAAATGCAAAGGCCATTTTCAAAGAAAGGATGAATATCAAAATATAATGATCATTCCTAGTTCTTGGAGGACCAACTTCCATATGGAAAATTACAGTTGGCATTTCTAGTGAACTATTTTGAATGATCTACTTTCTATGATATGCTAAAATTTTGCAACATGAGCTTTCCAAAAGTGGATAACATAGGCGATGACACCAAAGGTAGATATAGACAGTGAAATAATAAGAAAACAATATCACCTTGGAGAGAATTGGTTTAAAAAAGAACACATTCATCAGATGGACAAGGGGTTCTAGTATTAAAAAGGGCATTCCTTCCACTCACAGGGCATGTGAAATGGAATAGGAACCTTGATACTGGATTGTTTTAATTATCCTACTCATAGTCTGGAAAAAGACAATACACACCTCATTACTGAACTTAATTGAATGATAATAAGTTCTTCCCATTGCTACAATTAATCACCACACAACACATAAATCTAAATTATGGCATCAACTAGGACTCAAATCCAAATTTAAGAAAAACATCATTTCCTTATTATGATAAATGATTATAAGTTGCACTTAACTATAGGGAACATAATTACAATTATGTGCTTGTCACAGGTTCAACTATATCATTAGCTCAAGGAAATATTTAATAAACAAGTGACCAAAAGAGCAAACCCACACAAACATGGTGACAACAACAATTGCAAGGTATACTTATATGGAACTTAGTATCTAAATCTAGTTAGAAGGAACATGATCCAAGTTATTGGCTTTACTCAGTTAATTCCCTAGACGAAAAATACAGAGTAATTTTGGAGACAACCAAACACAGTTACAATGGTACGTTGTTCTAGACATTGCAATAAATCAAATGGTATATTAATTTCCCCAAAACTTCCAAGAATGGGGGACCGTGTCAGAGTGAATCTATATCTAGCATTAAAATGGTGGGATTGTCTTTGTAATAGTTATGCCAGTCCTAAATTGAGTGCCAAGTTAGTATCTTTAGTAGCTTTAGGGAGCTATAGAGATTAGGTCTATATGTCTTGTGTTAGGCCACTAAGAGTCTAGGGTTGCTAGGCTTAGGATGTAGGTTAGGTTTAGGGTAGGCTGAGGTATGTAGGGGTAGCCTAGGTTAGGTTAGGAGGAGAAAGAAGCATATGAAGAGGATTATGAACCTCAGGGTCACCGCATTCAGTGTGTACTACATTGATGTAGGCTAGAAACAGTGTTGGCTAGAGAGACATACCTTGGGGATTGTGCCCACCACCATGCATCCTTAACACTCGTGGAGTCAACATAACATTTTCTTCTTAAATTCAAATTTCCTAAAAAAAATCATTGATCTCTACATTCATTACGAAATATCATGATAGTCATAAATCAACCAAAAATCACCTTAAACCAGTCCTTAAAAATATCCATACCTTTGAGTGATCGGGTGCCTCCAATGTTTCTCCTCACCATCCTGTGATTCATCACATGACTTAATTATATTTTAGAATAGTAATTAAATATGTAACAACCTCTACAAATTAATGACTAAAGACGAATACCTGAATGAGCTTCTCTTCGTTTCAAGAATAAATTATTCTCTACTGAACAAGACCAACAACGTGAAGGTGGAAGCTCTTTGGGCCCCTCCCCCCCTCTCACATCACTCTCATTTCCCCATACCCAATCTATCTAGATTTTACAACTATAATTAGAAATGACAGTAACATTAAATGTAAGAAAAAAACCTTCATCGCCATGTGCTAAAACAAGAAACATGAAATAAAATAACATTCATGAAATTTAGGAAAACAAAATACATTACATTGGACCAGAAATATATTGGATTTATATTAATAATAAAATTTCTAATCATTTGGTTTTCTTCTTCTTCTTCTTCTTGGTCTCCATGAAAGCACAAATTACGTCATCATCATAATTTAACTGATCCCCCACAGTTATTGGGCCTTCTTGAAGTGTTGCATCATCAATACTCAACACCTCACGCCATGATGAACTTCTAATATTTCGGTGTGGAGGTTGAGGATGTGCATGGGCATCCACTGCTGCAACAACAACAAAAAATTCAAGTGATATTGTTATTCACTGTTCCTAGGGAAATTTAATTAATACAGATTTAATTACAATGTTTTATACCTGGATTAACCGGTGCAGTAGAAACAATAGTTGGTGGCCGCATTGTTGTTTCTGTGCTTTTTGATCTCTTCTCTCGATCGACATATACATGCTCTGCCAGATGAAACAATATAAGTATTTAGTATAGAATATACCCTAAATATTAATACTCATTGAAAAATGGAAAAACATAAAAAATGCACGCATACCACTATGTAATGGTCATTCGAAAAAAAACGCTTGAATCAGTATGGGGGTCGGGATGTGGTTCATCGGGTACATCAAGAGAATTGGTAGCATTGTTACTGTCCTGCGAATGTGGAAAAGACACACATTATTTTACATTTTAAATGAATAAAAAATATATTTTACATTACAAGTAATCAATGAGTAAAAACTAATCGACAAGTTTTTAATTTCATTTTATTTACCATGTCCTCTAGAGAGACACATGGAGATTTCCCCAAGATTCTTCGTCGCGCCACCATGACATCAAAACCTTACATGAACCCAACCTTTATATCTTCCTATGTGGCTTCGTTGTTGAACAAATCCCCCTGCATTGAGAAATATCAAAATCATTAGTCACTAGCTGCAATGAATTACATATTTTGTGACGATGATAAAAAAAAAAGTAAAATGTTTAGGCACTTACAACCCGTGCCTTCAATCTCCTGTAACCACCTTGGCCTAGTTTATGTTGGTCGTGTTTGTCTTGTCTTTCCTTTGTTGCCTTGGAAGTATCTTGGAGTCTACACAATATTTTGAAATATGTTAGATATTGATTGTTTTCCTCATAAAGTAAACAAAAGACCATCATAGTAAATTAAAACACCTCTTACCTTCCAGGTCCAGGTGGTTTCTTCCCTTGTGATTTCATCGCTAATTCTCTTGCATCGAGAATAATTTCTTTCCACTCCCTCTCGGGGACAACCAAAGGGCATTCGCACTTAGGGTCCTGTACTAATTTATTCCTATACACCTCTCTAACATGTTTCAAATGATTTCCAGTCCTTTTTAGGACTCCCGGCTTATTGAACGAGTCACCAAACTCGCCAACCAGTGTGGAGATAAGAAGGCTTTTCAGTTTGGAATTTTTTCAATTCCATCATAGTTGAATGGTCGGCCCAAAAAATTCTAATGCATAGTCATGCAAACTATTGTAGAACACATTGTTTCCTGTAAAACATCGTCATCATTAGTAATTTAAATCTCACTAATATGTGATTGTTTAAACAATTATATAACAGGAATCTCGATAAAGACATATATTAAATACTTGCTAGCTATACTATTTTTAGAGGAACCATGTCCTGGTTGACCAAAAATTATACCGCGGTTGTTCCCGTGCTTTGGATACGTGTAGCACCAGGGTAACAATCAACGGAAGAGTAGCACCTGCACAATCTGGCTTGTGCTGTGGGGGCGTGGCATCACCCCTAGAAGGTATAGAATCGGTCTCAGGCGGCAAACTTGGGGTGGAAAATAGCCTTTTGGCTACGTGGTCATGTGGGTTTGTTGTTGCAGTCATGTTATTGCTACTAGGATCTTCCCCTTCCCCTCTTATTGATCTCACAAAATTCTACAATGAGAAATATGTGTTAATTGCATATATCAAATTACAAAATTTAAAACCAAAAATTGATATTGTTAGATGACATGACTTACCCCATGATTTTCTATCTTAACGCATAATTCAACTATCCTTAGGAAATACTCATCTGTTTCCGACCCAACAACGACCAAATCCCGGAATTCCCTATTGGCCTTTCTTAGGGACAATTCTATTGTTTGCAAGGGGTCTCTAGAATCAAATATCTCTTCATCACTTATATATTCATCATTTTCGATCGATGTGGTGCTAGGAACGAGGCCTTTTCCTCGATCAACGCCTTTTCCATGCTCAATGCATTTTCCCCAATCACCACTCTGGCATAATTTCAAGAAGAATGTTAGTACGTGCAAGAAATATTGAAAAAACAATATATGAAATAATGGAATATTGACAAATATTATCAAATGAAACATTCACACATACAAATTAGCAAATATTTGGAAATGAAACATTGAGAAAAAATTAGCAAATGGAACATTCAGAAATAAAATAAAATTTCATCACAAATGAAACATTCACAAATTAATTAATCCATTTTTAAGTTTCGGTATAATGGGTTTTGTACCATAGCAAAAGAAGACGTTCTTGGTTCGACTTGATTCAGATTGTAATTGACCAACAACTCTTTGCCTGCCATTATTGTTTTCACCGCACATACAAATATCCTATTACCTTCACGCTTCTCAAAAATGCAATTGGGTTCCTTTCTTATCGTCCTAGGCCTTGTACTGTTTATAAGACCTGCAATATTCCTTGATGCCTTTGGCCTTCCATCAATATACATATTCGCTCCTTTATTTTTATTATTGTCTTTCAGCTATATATAATTTGTGGCGAGTGCATATCTCCGCATACTAGGCATATATTGGACCAGCCTCAACCATACTCCATAAGTGTAACATGGTCCAACATACTCAAAAAATTCAACCAATCCGCCATATTTTACCTTTATGCTGTCCATGGAGAATAAACCAAGGTCATGGATGGATGACGGAGCAATGTGATACATCCTCTCATTAACACAAAAGTCGATGTCCAACTCTGGCAGTTCCTTGGGTACCCAATGTTTCAGTAGATGTTTGTACCTCAAGGGAACCTCGATGTCACCTATGCTCTCATAGTCATAAGAGCATGATCCTCCTTCAACAAGAAAGAATTGCATGTGCCTACCAAACTTTCTTCTGACCTTTTCACCTCTAGTTGATTTCTCCTTGTTACTTGTGTTGGATATGTTTTCCCTTGTCCCTCTCGAAATCTCATCGCTCGAGTTGGATGATAGGTCTGATAGATACATATTTGGTTGTACCTACACTCCGTCAAGGGAGAAGGAAATGTTAGGCCAACGATCTTCATATTATAGTATATCTAAAGATACACATTGAAAATATAAGGGAAATGTAAGGATATTTCTCATGATAACTATAACTAAATCACTGTTAACTATCTCACTGTTAGAAAGACATTAATTATATTGACTCCACTCACCCTTTTTTGAGACTCTTTTTCCTTTTCTGAATTTTCATCTTCCTCATTAATTAATAAAGTGCTTTCCAGTTTTGCTTTCCATTTTAACTCAACAACAAAGTGATATTTGTGTGTCCTATCAAAGAGAGGGAAACAAAATGATTTTCTTAGATGCAAAGCAGAAAATCGTGTGCCCTAACAATTAAAAATCATTCAATAACATAATATTTTACAATTTTCTGACAAAAGGAAAACTCTACATGGCCTCTTCTTTAATGTTGATTATTTGATCAATCAACGAACTGATGGTAATAACAACGGGAGGGGGGGAGGTTAACGCCAAAATGTTAACGCACAAACTAGAAGGTTGGATATGGCAAGGTAGCCTAGCTAGTAGAGCGCTAAGGAACAGAACAAGATCCCCCCGAAGGTGTCACAATGGATCAAGTTCTCTCTGTTTATGTCTATGTATTCGTGCAATAGATGGTTCCCTACTACTTCTATAGTGACATGTATTCGTGCAATAGATATGTCAAGACAGTATATATTTAATGATCAGTATCCAATGAGAGATGTGCACAACCAACTCTTTGGGTGGAGCCAAAAAATACTCGATGATAGGTGGGCTTGGTAATTTGTGGGAGTGGCACATATGCTAAAAAAAACACACTACAGGAAGATATGTGTTTGTAAGGGCTATGGAGTCAAATGTACTCATAAATTTGAATGATATGACCTCAGGATAGAATATCCTGATGTATATATATGGCTATATATGGCTATCATGGTTTATGTCTGTGTATCATTTTTATTCAATATGTCAAGCATACCTTTACTTGATTATTTTTTTCCCTCTAAATTATGCTCTCGAACATTTACCTTTATTACATCCTTCCCTCGGATTTCGCTTCCTCTTTTCCCTCTTCTCCCAACTTTATGTGCTTGTGATTTTTTTTTTTTTAAATTTGAACTCTTCCCCTCTCTAAATCCCATTTAAACTTAGAAGGAGGTCCTTTAGGGTTTGAACCTTGTGAGAGAGAGAGGAGTGCGCAAGTTCGAGGAGGGATTGATTTAGGGTTTATCCTTGTGTTTC
>ML791578.1:136265-152931 GCA_009831015.1 Picea engelmannii | reverse complement strand
ACCCTGTATGGGTTTCCTCAAGAAATATCTGTCTCTATGTTTCTCATATGTGTGACTGATGGTGAATTTGCCATTGTCTATTTCCCTGCATTATTGTGATTATCATTTAGTGTCTCAGCAAAGAGTTTAAAAGAAGCATAATTTTTTAAGCACGGTAACAACTGATTCACCCCCCCTCTCAGTTGTCCAACAATTTCTTCGCTATAATGACCAAAATGGAATGTTGGTCGCTAGAGTGACGAACATTTGGACCCCGAAAAAAAGAAGTAAATTTAGTCCAAAAAAAACAAAAACATTACAACGAAATTTTAAACTGTCATAATATTTCGTCGTAATTTCCACCCAATGTAGTAGTGTCGAGACTAACATTAGTATACATGAGTCATATTCCCAAGAATATTGAATATCTTGACCTAGGAGCCTTTGATATGAGTGATTTCCATCATGCTCATGCACAAAAAAATATCACAGCTTAAGCAAAAAACACCATAGCGTTGTATAAATGAGAACAATTATGTAGCACCCTCGCCTCAAACATAATTTTTGGCCAAAATTTATATCTAGCTACTAACATTGGCTCTTTCTATGGATGGCATGCTCCCTGCAAGTTTCCAAGAAGAAGTAGACCATGTGCCTTCATATTTTGTTCCTCTGTGTAACCCGACCTTGCAAACTTTCAGCTCTGCAAACATCCACAATTTGTGTGTTGTGCCTAATCCATTGGGCCAGTGGAGTCATTCATATTGTTGTGCATCCTCTGCAACTTATTCAAACTTTGAATACACGTAACTGAAAACACAACATATTGCTGCAAACTAAAAATAAATGCTCATGGATGAGCTTATTCATCTGCCTACTCCTACTTCTAATCAACAAGAAGTAGCTAATCATGTGTAATCATACTTCCAATGAAGCCATGAACTATTATTACTAACAGTGATCCAGGTGGATATCGGTGGCCACCCACCTTTTCCAATTGGCTCAAAACAATTTTCTGGCAATTTTGGCAATTTACTATTTTTAGCAGTTTTAAGCTTCTGGGGCTATTTTGAGGGCCTAAATGAAGGTTTTTCAAGATAATTATTCTCAATGATATTTGAAGGCATCATTGAGCCCCCAAAATGAATCTCCTCTACAATACCTTTCCAATGGGCTATCATACACCTAAAACGAATATCGTATGCAAAAGTTATGGCCCCAGGAAGTTGATGTACTAACTTACCCAAACGAGGCCCACATGACTTTTGGCGCTTCATCTCCTAGGGTTAGGTTTTTGGATGTCTAGTGTTTTTGGAATTTTTGTTTATTGTAAAAAGGCCTTCAGAGCCTCATTGTAATCATCTTCTTGCGAATGAGCACAGTGTCACATCTCTTCTCAGAGATAAGCCACCACCATTCTAGCAAGTCTTTCACTCTGTATTTTTACAGTCTCTATACATTTATTTCATTAATATAAATCGTGTATTACTGTATCTCTATGTTTATGGTTGCTTCTCTGATATATTTTTGTTATATTATTGGATATCCACGATGTGCATTTCTTTATTATATCTTCGCTCTCATTTTGTGCCGAAAATAATTTGGATCAGTGGTATCAGAGCAGGCTGCTCTTGATCATTTTTCAGTGCATGTCCTTGACGAGGTCCGAGTATAGCAAGTTGGGTCTCAATATTGTCTCTCTTGAGGAAAATCGCTCTCGCACACCCAAGAAACTCTCAATGGCGGATGAAAAGAAAAACAATGGAGTAGATGATCATATCAATCTGTTGCTTGAGAAAGCTCTCGCGTGACAGAGGGACGAAATGATGGAGAATTTTTCCCACATCCTTCAACGCCTTTCAATAACATCAGACGCATCTTCATCAAGAGACCACTTTAGAGGCACCTCACCTTTTAAGTTATAGGTCAATTTTGATATTCCTATATTTTAAGGTCAAATAGATGCAGATGCCCTAGATAAATGGTTAAATATGTTAGAAGGTTATTTCTCTGTTCACAATTTTTCCGATAGAGAAAATATCATCTTCGCGCTCCTTAAGGCTCTCTCCCATGTCAAACATTGGTGGGAAACTTACTGGGAGAAAACTTCCACAGAGGATTCTGGAATATATGGGGTCGAGCCCACTTGAGATTTTTTTGTGGATGCGGTAAAGCAACAATATTACCCTATTGACAACTATGAGGACCGGTAAATGAGATGGAACACACTGTGGCAAGAGAGGGGCCAAGCAGTTCTTGAGTTCAAAAATACCTTCCATACCTTGCGCACCAAGCTGGGTATCAAAGACTCTGAACAACATTTGTTTATGAAATACCGTGGGGATCTACAAAGATACATCCAAACTGAAATGGATTTTCTGGACATCTCATCACTCGGTGTTTCTTATCGATATGCTGTTAAAATCGAGCATAAATTTAAGCACCAGAAAAAAATGGGAGTTCGAGTCTGCAAATCCGCAACAACCAAATTATGAAAAAGACGACTCTAACAAACAGTCTCCCGAAAACCATTCCAAGCCACAAGAAAAGAACGGTCATGAGAAGACAAAGAAGGACACTGGAAAATGGTGCGATTTCCACAAAATCCCCTGGCACAACACCAATGAATGTCGCTCAAAAAAGTAATTGGTGGTCGAGATCAAAGATAAGGAGTCGAACCCTGATTCAGAATCTGATTCTAAAAATACTGGTAAAAGGAAGATCATCGACGCAGACCCCATTGTTATTATCGTGACCACAACAATTCAACTAGAAGAACCAACATATCCGAAAGAGGGGGAGCACCTTTTTCATTCACAGATGTGGGTGAAGGGGACCCCACTACATTTTATTGTTGATAGCAGATGCCATAAGAACCTCATCTCAACAGAGGTCATCAAACAGTTGGGATTGTTGACAACACCACACCAGCAACCATACAACATCGGGTGGCTTAGCCAAGGACGAGATCTCTGTGTCAGCCAGCAATGTCGATTGTCATATGACATCCAACACTTCAAGGATGAGGTATCATGTGATGTTTCCCCACTAGATGTCTATGATGTTCTCTTGGGCCAGCCATATATGTGGAAGCGCCATGCTATTTATGAGTCTCGACCCTGTAGTGTCATTGTTACTTTGGAGGGTCATCTCTACAGAATACTAGAGGTAGTTCTGAATATTGTTCCACCTAAATAGTGCCGCAAGGTAGTATATCATATTGCAAAATTCAGCTTCTTCACAATCTGTTCAAAAGGGGAACAAAAGGACACTGCAACCACTACAGCCTCGCCCCAAGCTCCTTTTATCCAACAAAAGCAGGTTGACAAGGTTGCAACAAAGCACAAATATTCCTTCTTCACACCGTCCTCTCATGGAGCTCGACTTGTTGAACAACCTCAGCCTCAATAGGTTAGTGATAGACTTCCACAAACTGAGCAGCGCGACATTTCCAGCAAGGCAAGCAACTCACCAAGATGCAGATTCAACAAACACTTTTCCCTCTCCCTCGGTCACTCAACAAAATGGATACCATTTATTCCTAAGGAGGGAGGATTGATCCAGGTGGATATCGGTGGCCACCCACCTTTTCCAATTGGCTCAAAACAGTTTTCTAGCGATTTTGGTAATTTACTATTTTTAGCAGTTTTAAGCTTTTGGGGCTATTTTGAGGGCCTAAATGAAGGTTTTTCAAGATAAAGATTCT
The DNA here is from genome assembly GCA_009831015.1 of Picea engelmannii. NCBI lineage: Eukaryota > Viridiplantae > Streptophyta > Pinopsida > Pinales > Pinaceae > Picea > Picea engelmannii. The sequence goes on along the minus strand of ML791578.1, from coordinate 149,246 downwards.
CAATGACATCTTAAGGCATCATTGAGCCCTCAAAATGAATCTCCTCGATGATACCTTTCCAACGGGCTATCATACGCCTAAAACAGAGATCGTATGCAAAAGTTACGACCCCGGGAAGTTGATGTACTAACTTACCCAAATGGGGCCCACATAACTTTTGGCGCTTCATATCCTAGGGTTAGGTTTTTGGATGTCTAGGGCTTTTTGCATTCATTTTATTGTAAAAAGGCCTTCAAATCCTCATTGTAATCATATTCTAGTGAATGATCGCAGTGTCACATCTATTCTCAGAGATAAGCCGCCACCATTCTAGTGAGTCTTTCACTCTGTATTTTTACAGTCTCTGTACATTTATTTCATTAATAGAAATCATGTATTACTGTATATATGTGTTTATGGTTGCTTCTCTGATACATTTATGTTATATTATTGGATATCCATGATATCTTTGTGCATTTATTTATTATATCTCCGCTCTCATTTCGTGCCAAAAATAATCTGGATCAATGGTATCAGAGTAGGCTGCTCTTGATCGTTTTTTAGTGCATGTACCCGACGAGGTCCGAGTATAGAAAGTTGGGTCTCGATCTTGTCTCTCTTGAGGAAAATTGCTCTCGCACACCCAAGAAACCCTCAATGGCGGAAGAAGATAAAAACGATGGAGCAGACGATCCTATCAATCTATTGCTTGAGCAAGCTCTCAGGAGACAGAGGGACGAAATGATGGAGAATTTTTCCCACATCCTTCAATGCCTTTCAATAGCATCAGGAACATCTTCATCAAGCAGCCACTTTGGAGGCACCTCCCCTTTTAAGGTATATTTCAATTTTGATATTCCTATATTTGAAGGTCAGATAGATGCGGATGCCCTAGATAAATGGTTAAATCTGTTAGAAGGTTATTTCTCTGTTCACAATTTTTCCGACAGAGAAAAGGTCATCTTCACACTCCTTAAGGCTCTCCCCCATGACAAACATTGGTGGGAAACTTACTGAGAGAAAATTTTCACAGAGGAGTCTAGAATATATGGGGTCGAGCCCACTTGGGATTTTTTTGTGGATGCGGTAAAGGAACAGTATTACCTTGTTGGCAACTATGAGGACTAGTACATGAGACAGACCGCACTGCGACAAGAGAGGAGTCAAGAAGTTCAATAGTTCACCAATACCTTCCATACCTTACACACCAAGATGGGTATCAAATACTTCGAACGACATTTGGTTCTGAAATATTGTGGGGTCTACACAGATACATCCAAACTAAAATGGATTTTCTAGACATCTCATCACTCGGTGTTGCTTATCGATATGTTGTTAAAATTGAGAAGAAATTTAAGCACCAGAACAAATGGGAGTTCGGGTCTGCAAATCTACAACAACCAAAGTATGACAAAGACATCCCTGACAAACAGTTTCCTGAAAACCAGTACTAGCCACAATAAAAGAAGGGTCACGGGAAGACAAAGAAGGACACCAAAAAATGGTGTGATTTCCACAAAATTCCCTGGCACAACACTGATAAATGTCGCTCAAAACAGTCATTGGTGGTCGAGATCAAAGAAGAGGAGTCGAACCCTGATTCAGAATCTGATTATGAAAATATTGGTAAAAGGCAGATCATCAACGTAGACCCCACTGCTATTATCGTGACCACAACAATTCAACCAGAAGAACCAAAAACTTTGAAAGAGGGGGAGCACCTTTTTCATTCATAGATGTGGGTGAAGGGGACCCCACTGCATTTTATTGTTGATAGTGGAAGCCATAAGAACTTCATCTCAACAGAGGTTGTCAAACAGTTGGGATTTTTGACAACACCACACCCGCAACCATACAACATCGGGTGGCTTCGCCAGGGACGAGATCTCCATGTCAGCCGGCAATGTCGATTGTCATACGACATCCAACCCTTCAAGGATGAGTTATTATGTGATGTTGCCCCACTGGATGTCTATGATGTTCTCTTGGGCCAGCCATATATGTGGAAGCACCATGTTATTTATGAGTCTCAACCCCGTAGTGTCATTGCTACTTTGGGGGGTCATCTCTATAGAATACCATAGGTAGTTTCGACTATTGTTCCACCTAAACAATGCCACAAGGTAGTATCTCATACTGCAAAATTCAACTTCTTCACAATCTGTTCAAAAGGGGAACAAAAGGACACTACAACCACTACAGCCTCGCCCCAAGCACCTTCTATCCAACAGAAGAAGGTCGACAAGGTTGTAGAAAAGCACAAAGATTCCTTCTGCACACCGTCCTCTCATGTAGCTCGACTTGTTGAACAACCTCAAACTCAATAGGTTTGTGACAGACTTCCACAAACTGAGCAGCGCGACATCTCCAGCAAGGCAAACAACTCACCAAGATGCAGATTCAGCAAACGTTTTTCCCTCTCCCCCGAGCACTCAAAGCAATGGATATAATTTCTTCCTAATGAGGGAGTATTGATCCAGGTGGATATTGGTGGCCACCCACCTTTTCCAAGTGGCTCAAAACAGTTTTCTGGCAATTTTGGCAATTTACTATTTTTAGCAGTTTTAAGCTTTTGGGGCTACTTTGAGGGCCTAAATGAAGGTTTTTCAAGATAATATTCTCAATAATAGCTAAAGGCATAATTGATCCCCCAAAATTAATCTCCTTGACGATACCTCTCCAATGGGCTATCATACGCCTAAAACGAGGATCATATGCAAAAGTTACAACCCCGGGAAGTTGATGTAATAACTTACCCAAATGGGGCCCACATGACTTTTGGCGCTTCATCTCCTAGGGTTAGGTTTTTGGATGTCTAGGATTTTTGGCATTCCTTTTTATTGTAAAAAGGCCTTCAGAGCCTCATTGTAATCATCTTCTTGTGAATGAGCGCAGTGTCACATCTCTTCTCAGAGATAAGCCGCCACCATTCTAGCGAGTCTTTCACTCTGTATTTTTACAGTCTCTGTACATTTATTTCATTAATAGAAATCGTGTATTATTGTATCTATGTGTTTATAGTTTCTTCTTTGACACATTTCTATTATATTATTGGATATCCACGATATCTCTGTGCATTTCTTTATTATATCTCCGCTCTCATTTTGTGCCAAAAATAATCCGGATTAGTGGTATCAGAGCAGGTTGCTCTTAATCATTTTTCAGTACATGTCCCTGATGAGGTCCGAGTATAGAAAGTCGGGTCTCGATCTTGTCTCTCTTAGACAATTTCTCTCACACACCCAAGAAACCCTCAATGGCGGAAGAAAAGAAAAACGATGGAGCAGACGATCATATCAATCTATTGCTTGAGCAAACTCTCACGTGACAGAGGGATGAAATGATGGAGAATTTTTCCCACATCCTTCAACGCCTTCCGATAGCATCGGGCACATCTTCATCAAGCGACCACTTTGGAGGCACCTCGCCTTTTAAGGTATAGGTCAATTTTGATATTCCTATATTTGAAGGTCAGATAGATGCGGATGCCCTAGATAAATGGTTAAATCTGTTAGAAGGTTATTTCTCTGTTCACAATTTTTTCGACAGAGAAAAGATCATCTTCATGCTCCTCAAGGCTCTCCCCCATGTCAAACATTGGTGGGAAACTTATTGGGAGCAAAGTTCCACAGAGGAGTCTGGAATATATGGGGTTGAGCCCACTTGGGATTTTTTTGTGGATGCGTAAGGGAACAGTATTACCCTGTTGGCAATTATGAGGACCAATACATGAGATGGACTACACTGCAGCAAGAGAGGGGCCAAGAAGTTCCAGAGTTCACCAATACCTTCCATACCTTGCGCACCAAGCTGGGTATCAAAGACTCCGAATGTAATTTGGTTTTGAAATACCATCGGGCTTTACACAGATACATCCAAACTGAAATGGATTTTCTAGACATCTCATCACTCGATGCTTCTTATCGATATGTTGTTAAAATCGAGAAAAAATTTAAGCACGAGAACAAACCAGAGTTCGGGTCTGCAAATCCGCAACAACCAAAGTAAGAAAAAGATGACCCTAACAAACAGTCTCCCAAAAACCAGTCCAAGCCACAAGAAAAGAAGGGTCATAGGAAGACAAAGAAGGACACCGAAAAATGGTGCGATTTCCACAAAATCCCCTGGCACAACACCGATGAATGTCGCTCAAAATAGTCATTGGTGGATGAGATCAAATACAAGGAGCCGAACCCTGATTCGGAATTTGATTCTGAAAATACTGGTAAAAGGAAGATCATTGATGTAGACCCCACTACTATTGTCGCGACCGAAACAATTCAATTAGAAGAACCAATAGATCTGAAAGAGGGGGAGCACCTTTTTCATTCACAAATGTGGGTGAAGGGGACCCTGCTGCATTTTATTGTTGATAGAGGAAGCCAGAAGAACCTTATCTCAGCAGAGGTTGTCAAACAGTTGGGATTTTCGAGAACACCACACCCGCAACCATACAACATTGGGTGGATTCGCCAAGGACGAGATCTTTGTGTCAGCCAACAATGTCGATTGTCATACGAAATCCAACCCTTCAAGGATGAGGTATTATGTTATGTTTCCCCACTGGATGTATGTGATGTTCTCTTGGGCCAGCCATATATGTGGAAGCGCCATGCTATTTATGAGTCTCGACCCCGTAGTGTCATTGTTACTTTGGGGGGTCATCTCTACAGAATACTAGAGGTAGTCCCAACTATTGTTCCACCTAAACAGTGCCTCAAGGTAGTATCTCATACTGAAAAATTCAGCTTCTTCACAATCTGTTCAAAAGGGAAACAGAAGGACACTGCAACCACTACAGCCTCACCCCGAGCACCTTCTATTCAACAGAAGTAGGTCGACAAGGTTGCAGCAAAGCACACAGATTCCTTCTGCACACCATCCTCTCATGTATCTCGACTTGTTGAACAACCTCAGCCTCAACAGGTTCGTAACAAACTTCCACAAACTGAGCAATGCGACATCTCTAGCAAGGCAAGCAACTCACCAAGATGCAGATTCAACAAATGTTTTTCCCTCTCCCCTGGGCACTCAACGCAATGGAGAAATTTTCTTCATAAGGAGGGAGGATTGATCTAGGTGTATATCGGTGGCCACCCACCTTTTCCAACTAGCTCAAAACAATTTTTTGGCAATTTTGACAATTTACTATTTTTAGCAGTTTTAAGATTTTGGGGCTATTTTGAGGGCCCAAATGAAGGTTTTTCAAGATCAATCTTCTCAATGATAGCCAAAGGCATCATTGAGCTCCCAAAATGAATCTCCTCGATGATGCCTTTCGAACGGGCTATCATACGCCTAAAACAGAGATCATATGCAAAAGTTACAAACCCGGGAAGTTGATGTACTGACTTACCCAAACGGGGCCCACATGACTTTTGGCACTTCATCTCCTAGGGTTAGGTTTTTGGATGTCTAGGGTTTTTGGCATTCCTGTTTATTGTAAAAAGGCCTTCAGAGCCTCATTGTAATCATTTTCTTGCGAATGAGCACAGTGTCACATCTCTTCTCAGAGATAAGCCGCCACCATTCTAGCGAGTCTTTCACTCTATATTTTTACAGTCTCTGTACATTTATTTCATTAATAGAAATCGTGTATTACTGTATCTCTATGTTTATGGTTTCTTCTCTGATACATTTATGTTATATTATTGGATATCCACGATATCTCTGTGCATTTCTTTATTATATCTCCACTCTCATTTCGTGCCGAAAATAATCTGGATCAAACAGAATGATCTTCTGGTATGAAAATGAGAACAAAACAAAAATATGACATGGGCGGCAAAAAATTTATGAGCATCTTGAACTTACAACTGTAATAAAGTGTCATACCAAAATATACTACATTATGAAATTGTGGAAACAATGACTCCATGTAAAAAGCCACAGGATCCTAATACTCGTATTGCACTTCCATCCAGTACATAGGAATAAATTGTTGCTCCTTATGCTGCAACTCATAAACACAATTTGCGTTGGATGAATCAAGAACAACAAGATCACCTCGAAGTTTTTGATGATGGTCCCGAACAAAACATTTGTGAGCAGCATATGAAATATTCAAACAATCATGAGAATAAGATGACTGCTCTAGTTGCATCAATTTAAAAAGCAAGAACATCATATGCAATAATATCTTGCTTATATTGGAACATTTCTTCATGCATCTTATTAGTGCTAGTCCTATGATCGTCATCCTGAACTTTATTTTATGCTTGGAAATAAAATCGTTGATCTGAAAATGAAAGCATATAATCCTCAAGGTCATCACAAGCCAAACATGTTAGCCCACCTTCAATATCATCAACAAAATATTTTGGAATAGTGGTTGGTCTTTGAACAAATTCATCATTTTCTTCTACAAAATATGCCCCATAATAATCATTAACATGATTAATTTGAAAACTATTAATTTCAATATCCGAAGAAGAATAAAAACTTGAATGTGATACATAAGCATGCTGAGAATGAAATTCTGAATCAAATTCCCACTGTGTATATCCTTCCTCAATTTCATCCACATTTGAATCTGATTTTTGTTTTTCATAAACTTTTTCTTGTTATAATATTTCATCAGAAAATTGTTTTGGAAGCATGCCACAAGCCCAAAAATTATCCTCTATCTCCTTAGCATCACTGAACATATGATCTAGAGATGAGGATTTCCTTTCTTTACGATAAAGAAATAAATCAGGATATTGTGCAACCGTATACTGTAGCATGGCAGCAACTTCAGATGGTTGAATGTCTTTAAGCATGCTAAGAACAAAGCTATGAACTATCCAGTTGAAAATGAAAAGAACGTCATTTTCCTTCCTTTTCAAAGAATAAAACGCAGAAATATATTGTTCATTGGATTTATTCTTGCCCCAATATCTCATGAATATACAGTGAAAATCATCCCATGAACCAATGGAACCAACTTCCAAATTTTTAAACCAGAATGCAACATCTCTAACTAAATATTTGCAAAAAAACCTCATAACTACAGCGTCGTGCATAACTTCAAAATCATCAATGAAGTTTTCAAAATATTTCATATTCTTTTCAGCTGCAACATAATCCTCTCCATTGAAAATAGGAAGATACTCAAAAAATTCAAGAGGATAAGCATTTAAGACACCACATGGATTTCTTATTCTTGATTGAACTTCAGTGGGATGAATAGGTTCAATAGGTTGATGGCAAGACACCACATGGATTTCGGAAGGAATCTCATATTCTCTATTCTCAGGCTTACAAGATGAGTCAACTTCGGGAGGAATAGATATATGGACTTCATTTGTTTCAATGGTTTCACATGATGATATAGGATCAAGATCAATGGTGCAGGGATAAGGTAAAACTTCGTAACTCAAGGAAGAACATGCTTTTGTAAGCTTATAGTCGTTTGAGTAAAAAAAACATAGGATAATGCTTTTGACACGCAAAGGTAAAGAAAGGAACAAGCTAATGAATAAGAATAAAAGTTCATGGAGAAAACCTATAAGATGGTACTTGGTTTTCCTGCACCTCCTCATTCTTTTGTCAAGTGAGCTCGTTCTCCAATGGAGTATTTAAAACAATGGAGTAGCCATGGTAAAAACAAAAATTGCAGTCCGTATGTGTCCAACCTCAGTTCACCATCTAAAGCAGGATCTTTACTTTGTCGCCCCCAGGGAAGATATCTTCACTTTCGTCCCCGACAACGATGCAAAAAATGTTAGCTCTAGAAGTCATTCTCAGACTGTGAATGATGTGAGCATAGAAACATTTGAATGTAGGTATCTAAATCTATTTATGTGCAGGTAAATGGGCTAAAATGACAAGAAAGAGAGAAGAGGCAGAAATGGTGCAAAAGACTGTTCCATTGGGCAGGGAGTCAACATATTCTAACGATTGAAGGCACTTATGTTGTTCATCAGATAAGAGTTTTATATGATAACAGATAGAAGGATAGAAAAAAAATCATAAAATTGAATGTTCATAGAATGAAAGATCCTTTCATTCTAATGAAATTTTAAACAAAAACTTAAATATCAATGATAAAAAAGGCATGTTATAGAAGAATCTTTGTTGCACATAGATTTATTGATTAAAGGCAAGTTTTCATTTTCAAAAGTTGCATTTATCTAAGTAAAAGAAAAGAGAAATAAAATAAGACCGACATACTGATTAAACAACCTACAAATATCTCCAATGGCAGAAATATATTCAGAAAAACATGCCCTCATAGGCTTACAATTATGTATCACAAAATTTGGTCCTCTAAGCCTCTCTTCCCCACTTCAGCTAGAATTTTCCCTCTTCAATCTCTAAAGATAATTTTATCTTTATAGCACAGTCTCATGAGAAATTTGTTGCAAGCCCTTTGGAATCGAGTCTGTCACTCCTAAAAATAGATGACATCTATGATTCATCTCAAAATATATGGAAATGCTCAAAAAATATGGAAATGCTCGATCTGATTTAGATAAGGATGATTGTGTGCCTGGAGATCCGGGATATATATTTGAATTGGCAAATGATCTACTCCTTTTCATTGATCTCCAAAATTCTATAGCTTCCTTTATGCCTTGAAATCTGAAGTTGACTATTAAATTCCCTGCCACCTGTACATTGGTTGTTCTCATATTTTTGTGCCCTCGAATGTTGAATGCATCCTTGAAATCCTTTTAGGAACCTGTTCTACAAAGACCTGAGCTCTTCCTGTAGCAACTCTGCTTCACATGAAATACCTTGTTTCTTATAGCATATCTTTTATGAATTTTCGAAACTTAGAAAACATAGATACAAATAAAACCACAGGTTGTCCTATAGAAGATCCAGAATCTTAGTAGGGTACTCTTGATGGAAGATTTTCTTCTATAGCAAGGTCCGGAATAAGCAATTGGTGGATACCGAAAAACACCCAAATGAAAACCATAGTCATCACTCTACCTTGCTAATTTAGACCTCAATTTCATCATAGCTCTTCGCATTTTCTTCAAGGCTTGTTTTCAATGTTGTTGGAAGGCCAATACAAAACCCTAGTACAATCCCTCCTCAGAAGTTGCTTCAAAGACAGTTGCACTATTTTAGGACAATATATTTGCAAGAAAATTGACCACTTCTTGTAACATGCTGGCGAGACAAAATAACTCATATTATCAACAACTAGTCACTGCAAGAGATGCTTGTGAGTGTACATCAACTTGAGGAAGAACAAAACATTCTCACTACTGAGATTGGGATTTGAAAATTGAAAAAGGCACTTGATTATTGATTCTATGAAAATCATCCAGTTTTAATGGGTCCTCTTCTGTCAGAAAAATGCGTGTAAGATCCTAAAATAAATCCACCTCGGTGTTGGGCGCTCTGAGTTGACTATTAGCTCCCGGACATTCATCTGATGTCACCATCGTCTTAGATATGTATGGAAGAAAAAGCGATTCCTACCAGTGCTATACCAACTCTTTTAATGAGAAACGAATCTGGCGCCTGCTATTATTGTGCACTAACCTTGACACTTGGTCTCATGAGCTTTCTCATAAACACTTGACACTTGTGCATAAATTTTGGGTGATTATTCTTTGGCTTTTAACATATGGATAAGCATCCTTTTGGTTTTGTCACTTGTGGGTGCTCTGGACACTAGAGCTTGATCTCTGTCACTTGGCATATTTAGTTTTCTGTATATGGGACAATATCCCACATGAACAATTGCCAATATATTTCTTGTTTTCATATACACCAGTTTTTGCACACATATCTGATATGTTGTGTGCTTGATGCTCCATCGCGGGCTGAGGCTCTCCCTTGGAATTTGGTATGCGTGCACTTCTTGGTGTCTAGTGTTATGACTTGGATTTAGGCTTCTAGCTACACTATCATTTGATTTGAATTTGGTGTTGTCGATGCTTGATAAGTGTGCTAAGAATGTGTGTTGCATAGAAGTCGATCTCGGGCACATGGTTGGGCCCAAATTTTTTTGTTTTATTTATTTTATATAATAAATAAAACTATATAAACAAAAATCCTTTTAACAAACCTATCAATATTTTCCTTTTAATGCTTTGGTATTTAGAAGGTAGGACCCAATCATTTTACCATTTTTGTTTTATTTATTTTATATAATAAATAAAACTATATAAACAAAAATCCTTTTAACAAACCTATCAATATTTTCCTTTTAATGCTTTGGTATTTAGAAGGTAGGACCCAATCATTTTACCACCCGAGACTAACATTAGTATACATGAGTCATGGGCCCAAGAATCCTAAATATCTTGACCCAAGATCCTTTGATATGAGTGCTTTCCATCATGCTCATGCACATAAAAATATCATAGCTTAAGAATAAAACACCATAATGTTGCATAAATGAGATCAATTATGTAGCACCCTCGCCTCAAACATACATTTTGGCCAAAATTTAGAGCTAGGTACTAACAAAAGACATGGTTGTGTGAGAAATGAAAAGGAAACGGTGACCAAAGAGAAGACCAATTATATATAGGCACATGACCAATGTTGATTACTAGAATAAGTGTTGATTCTTGTCGACCCCGCAAAGTGACCAGTTAATGGAGCCAACGTTGAAACTTTCTCAAACTTTTCCTATAGAAATTGAAATTTGACATGGTTGCACTAGATGCATGCCTTGACAGTATGAGAGGGTTTCAAGATGCAAATATTACTCATATAATACCCACATAAGCGAATGGTCTGTAACTGAGTGGCCAATAAGTGGAATACGGTCAATAGCTTAGATGAGAGCAAAAATCAAATATAAGATCATGTAACCAATGAAGCTTGTGCAATTTTTCGAGTACTTGTATATCGAGCATTAATGTGTTTTGACAAACTTGTGATATAGTCCATAAATATTTATCGAGGTTAGGTCATGAAAAGGGGTCAAAGAAGACATGGTCACATGAGAACTGAGAAGGAAAAGGAGACCAAAGAGAAGAACAATTATATATATGCACATGACCAGTGTTGATTACTAGAATAAGTGTTGATTCTCGTCGACCCTGCAAGGTGACCAGTTAATGGGGCCAACGTTGAAATTTTCTCAAAATTTTCCCTTTGTCATTGAAATTTGACATGGTTGCATTAGATGCATGCCTTGATAGTATGTGAGGGTTTCAAGACTCAAAGATTACTAATATTATACCCACATAAGAGAATGGTCTATAATTGGGTGGCCAATAAGTGGAATATGGTCAATAGCTTAGATGAGAGAAAAAATCAAGGATAAGATCAAATAATCGATGAGGCTTGTGCAATTTTTCGAGTACTTGTCTATCGAGTATTAATGTGTTTTGACAAACTTGTGATATAGTACATAAATATTTGTCGAGGTTAGGTCATGAAAAGGGGTCAAAGAAGACATGGCCGTGTGAAAACTGAGAAGAAAAAGTTGACCAAACAGAAGACCAATTAGATATAGGCACATGACCAGTTTTGATTACTAGAATAAGTGTAGATTGATTTTCAAGGTTGTCCATTTACCAATTAGTGGAAATTATGCTTTAATTTGACCCCAAACAGAGTGACCTGTGAATGTGGCCAACGTTGAAATCTTTTCTTTTTGTGCTTGTATGCACTGAAATTTGACATGGTTATAGTAGATGCATGCATCTATATTAACTAAAATAATTATTTCTCTTTCTTTTGTCTTCTGTCACTGTGGAGAATAGGTCATCAACAAAGTTTTTTAAAGATATGATTCAATTTTCCTTATTAGAGTGAATATGGAGAAAGTAATAGGTTTGTCTTATCACTACCTAATTGAAGCAAACGTGAGAAAAGGAAAGTCTATCAAACCAAATAGAACAATAAGAAAGCTTTGAATCCAAACATGGGAGGATTTTTCCCATGTTACCAAAGAAGAGGACACATGGAATATCCCCTCAATGAAGAAGCACCAAGTAAAAGGGCAATGCTATCAAGAAAATGAATAATATTCTACTAGATCAAGAATACTTGATGATCCCTTGCAAAGGGATCAAATCTTACTCATTCAGAAGTTACAAGAATTGTAAACTCCTCATATTTTAACCGTTGGGCATTAAATTTAAAAGGGATAAAATTATTTCCTCATGGTTTTTCTGTTTGAAGGAGAATTGGTAGAAGATCAGAGTCTCCTCTAACCTCTACCCAAGACCTAATTATTTTAGTATCAACCATGATTAGCTTCGACACTAGAAATATATTGAGCCTCTTAGCCATTTTCTCCTCCCTAGTCCTCAAATTTCTCCAGGTCAGGGGGAGATTTAAAGGCTCCACGTCTGCCAATCTAGCATCTTCAATATTATGGAGAAAATAATTAATTTTCCCTTATTGAAATCCCCTAGTTTTCAACCCTTTCAACCCTAATTTCCTCTTAGTATTTTCGAGAGTCTTCAATATACTCTTATCATACTCCTCAAAACTTGAGACAATGTCTTGGGCATAGATCTCAACTATTTCCTTCTCTGGTGAAATGAAAGATTGATATTCTTTGCATATTTTATCAAAGGTCCATTGTGAAATAACTATTTTGACCTTTTTGAGGTTTGGTACTAGCTCAAGACCACTTGACAATCCCTTGCAAAGGGATCAAATATTACCCATAGCTAGTTTTCATCGAAGTTGAAATTATTTCATTTCATTTTCCTCTTGCATGGTTTAAAGAGTCGAGTTGAAACACCATCAGTTTCATGACCACTCCTTTGAGTAGCAACAACCAACTAAAATCAAGCGCCCAATATTTGGTTCACCAAGGGTGGGCCTCTCAACATAAGAAATTCCTTGGTGCTAAAAGTTAGGGGCTTGGGTTCTAAATGATAGATTTAAGAAATTATTTGAGATGCTTGTTATCACGCAGTTTGTAGTTAGGATAAAAGTCAGATGTAAAGAGACAAACTGGAGTAACTGAACCAATCCCACCCAATGTCACCTCAATAGGAAGGTTCTTTCTTTTTAGGGAGGTAAGTCCCAAGAGAGATGTCCCTGGTGGCCTGGGGTTTTGAGGACACAAAGGATTGAAGGCTA
>ML791578.1:109980-131709 GCA_009831015.1 Picea engelmannii | reverse complement strand
GCACATATTATGTTATTTTGTGATGAAAATGAGAGGGAGAAGCACATAATATGTTATTCTATGATGAGAATGATATGAAGGAATAAATAACTCCCAATGGATCCTTTGGTCGAGGAGAGAAGAATGATTATCATTGTAACTAGAGGTAGTCGAATGAATACTGAGCTCCATTTCAAATCTGGTTTATTTTGGTTTCGAGGGTAAAAATTCTTGTGTTCATTTGATTGATTGTTCTATTTCGAGAGAGAAGCACATATTATGTTATTTTGTGATGAAAATGATATGAAGAAAAATATAACTCCCAATGGATCCTTTGGTCGAGGAGAGAAGAATGATTAGCATTGTAACTAGAGGTAGTCAAATGAAATACTAAGCCCCATTCAAAGCTGGTTTATTTTGGTTTCGAGGGTAAAAATTATTGTGTTCATTTGATAGATTGTTCTATTTCTTGTAGAGAAGGAATATACTCATCTTTCTTTATGATCATTGATGGTCAATTGGTTAATCAATCCCCTAGTAGAGGGGAGGGTCAAGATGTAGGAGGATAAACTTGTGGTTTGCACCATGTTTGTGTGCAATAGTAGTGTTAGGAGAAACAATTGCAGTGGATATGTATGTAGTGTTAGAAGGCACATGCCAACATTAGGTTCATTATACTTTTAGCTATTTTGATACATGTCAAGAAACACTTCCTTTTCATTCTTTAGAATACGTTCTATTTGTGACATTAATTAGACTATTGTTTTGTTAAATTATGGTGTTTTTGTTTGTGAAAAGGTTCCAGACATAGATGAGGTATAGAAAACTAGAAAAGGGAGATACATGCATGCTTGCTTTCACTCTCATCTATTGGGCACACTTTCCTAGGAATAATTCTTTAATGGATGGTAAGGGTGCTAGTCCCAAAGGAAAAAAATAGATCTAGGGTTTATGATTATTTTGAGATCGATCCAGTTTTTCATTGGGGCTATCTCTGTAAATCCTATACTCTCTTCTTCACTTATATAATAAGACAGGGGTATATGATTTTAGTGTATGGAAGGGTTTGAAGATTTTAGTGTATTGTTCTAGTGAATGGAAGGGTTTGAAGCTTTTAGTGTATTTTTCTATTTGAGAGTAAAAAATAGTGACGTGATTTGAGTTTCATATATATGTACTTGTTGTTACTTTATTTAGTGGGATGTATTTCAATATCTAGTAGATTTCATATCAAAATTTTGATAGAGAATGTGGTGTTATGTTTTCCTAATTAGGTATGTTAGAAATTATATTGGGAATATTATAATGTTTTGAAGAATTACACTATATGCAATGAGGAGAGTTGTGTAAATTAAATGCATTTGTAGCTTTGGTCAACTAAATATATTTTCTCAATAATTGAAATTTGGCTAACCATTATATAGAAATTCAACTTTATAGGAAAAACAATTGCGGTGGATATGTATGTAGTGTTAGAAGGCACATGCCAAAATTAGGTTCATTATACTTTTATCTATTTTCATACATGTCAAGCAACACTTCCTTTTCATTCTTTAGAATACGACATTGAGTGGACTATTGTTTTGTTTAATTATGGTGTTTTTCTTTGTGAAAAGGTTCCAGGCATAGATGAGGTATAGAAAACTAGAAAAGGGAGATACATGCATGTTTTCTTTCACTCTCATCTATTGGTCACACTTTACTAGGAATAATTCTTTCATGGAGGGTGAGGGTTCTAGTCCCAAAGGCCAAAAATAGATCTAGGGTTTAGGATTATTTTGAGATCAATCCAGTTTTTCATTGGGGCTATCTCTGTAAATCCTAGACTCTCTTATTCACTTATATAATAAGAAAGGGGTATAGGATTTTAGTGTATGGAAGGGTTTGAAGCTTTTAGTGTATTGTTCTAGTGAATGGAAGGGTTTGAAGCTTTTAGCGTATTGTTCTATTTGAGAGTAAAAAATAGTGATGTGATTTGAGTTTCATATATATGTACTTGTTGTTACTTTATTTAGTGGGATGCCTTTCAATATCTAGTAGATTTCATATCAAAATTTTGATAGAGAGTGCGGTGTTATGTTTTCCTAATTAGGTATGTTACAAAGTATATTAGGACTCTTACAATGTTTTGAATAATTATGCTATATGCAATGAGGAGAGTTGTGTAAATCAAATGCATTTGTAGCTTTGGTCAACTAAATCTGTTTTCTGAATAATTGAAATTTGGCTAACCATTATATAGAAATTAAATTTCAACATTGAACATAAAATAGTGAAACTTCAACTTTACCATCTTGGGAAATCCAAGTCCACATAGAAAAGACGTAGAGCGAGCCATTTTTATGGAAAATGGAATATATAATATGCTTTATATTGAGGAAAGATAAGCGAAGGTTTCATGGAAGAATAGTATCATGAATACATATGCCTCTTTACTCTAGCAAATCATAAACAAAAAAAAGACTTGAATATAACAATGCAAGGAGAACACCACATAGAGGAGGTTTTTATGGAAACCCTGCAAAATGTTTTATCCATTATATGTTTATATTGGATGTGGATGGGAGGAGGTTTTAACGCGGGTGCACCTCTTCAAGGAAAAAAACCATTAGTTATGGGTATCTTCATTCAAGACACGGTAAAGGGACAAAAATAGGATTTTAGGTCCTATACATTGCTTTTGTGGCTCGTAGGAAAATCATAGGCCTTAACCAAAGACAAGACCTTCATAAGAAATATTTGTCCCATGAATGGTATATAAGCCTAATTTTAAGGTGTGGTGCATAAAGGATGATGTTTTTGGCTCAAAACATTGTTCAAAGAAAAATCATAAGGGATTAGGCCTTAAACACTACTATTAGGTCTTGTGGGCTAGGCACTAGGACCCAAACAATAATTTGTATAAGTGCTTAGTTCTTGTGGGCTAAGAACTTATGATATAGGTGAGTGATATGTTTGAGTACTCATTTTTTTATCCTACACCCTCATTGAGATTGAGCCCCTACTCAAGGGGTAGCACCTAATTTAGGGGGTTGCATTGGTTGGGTGAAAAAACGACCTTTCCATATGATTCCCCCCTTGTTGACATTCTACTTGTCAAGTATTGGTTTGGACTAGAAGATAGTCATCGACAAGGTGAATAACATAATTTATCTACTATCACTTAGACATGCTCAATTTACTTAATTTCTTAGCCATGATTGAGTTATTTGATTGATTTATATATTATTTATTATATAAATTAATATATATTATTTATTATATAATATATTATAATTCATAAATTATAAATTATAATATATATATTATATTATATATAACTATAATAAACACATAAAATAAATACCCCCAAAAAACAAATAACAAAACATAATTTTCAAACAAACAAAACAAATTACATTTCAACATGCACGAGGAGGAGGAGCAAGCATTTCAACATGCGCACGAGGAGAAGGATAAGGAGGTCGAGGGAATGCGAGGAGAATGTCAGGATCGAGGGCACACCAGATAGAGGAGGAGGAGGGAACACCATTTGAAACCCGCGCACAAGGAGAAGGAGGTCAAGAGCACACTGGAGAGAGGAGGGAATGCGAGAAAAAGGTCGAGATCGAGGGCACACCAGAGAGAGGAGGGCATGCCAGAGAGGAGGGATCGCCGAAGAAGGAGATCGAGGGCACATCGTGAGAACTAATAATTCAACAATCAATTCAACATGGTTGTAAGTCTCCCTGTCAAGCCTTGATAGTTCTCATTTTGTGTGTCTTTAATTCTCACATGGATGTTTTTAAGAAACTATGAGTTGAGGTGGTCCCATCTTCATTTTTGTTTCCCAAATTTTATTTACATTTTTCTTGTGATTGGCACATTGGTGGAATTATTTTGTGTTCTCATCTCTATTGAGAACCATATTTCTCTTCTTTTAAGTCTTCTGGTATTTTCCTCATCAACAACCAACTTCCTTTTTTTCTTTTCCAATTCTCTAATTTGACCCTTAAGAAAATCATTGGAAACCCATCTATCTTAGTAAAATAGAGCTAAATAGACTTAAATATATTTTCCTCCACCTAGTAATAAGCCCCCTAACATGTCTATTGAATCAACGGAGATAAAGTCCAACCCCCTAATAGCTAAGCCAATTTACTTGATATCCTTTCCGCATCACCCATTGTTTCCTAATTTATAATAATAATACTAATTACTAGTAGCTACCTGACCTAAACACAAGGTTCAAAGGATTAATCTCAACCATAGTGCTCAACCAATCCAAGGATGATTCCAGTGATTATCCCAAGTGATTCTAGATTTCATTAAATAACCATTGTTTGGAACATTGTTTGAAAAGTGAAGTCCGAAATGAAATTTATTTTGAATATCTATGTAGTTAGAATAATGGTGGAGTATTTATGATGATGATGACATTAGATTTATGTGGAGGAATGAAATATTGACAAGTGAACCATAATAGTCTTTGGGAATGGTATAGATAAATCCTACCAATTTCCCTTCATATACCATAGATAATATTAGGAACTTCATGCTCAACGTTGAACCCCTTGTTGATAGTTAATGTATACCTTTGATGTGATAGTTATTATTTTATCATGATTACTACTATATTCTCCCATATGATGACCTTATTGTACAACATGAAATATAAGGGAAAGGGAAGGAATCATGCTATCATATCAAAATTGATAAGAACATTACCGGATTTAAAAATCCATATCTTTCATATGTTGGGGTAGTGACAAGATATTCTTTGATTCAAATTCTTGTGAAAAATTACATAACCATGCTACTCATTAATAATTATCTAACTTTAACCACTCATATACTCTTTCACACATGTGCATCATCTCATTCTTCATGTCTACAATATGTGGAGGGTTATTCAAGGTTTCAATACTTTCTTCATATTTTCCTACTTTAATCTTGATCTCATGGTCATGTTAATCCATATAGAGGGTCATGATATAAACACTCATTTTTATAATGTTGACATAAATTCCAATCTTCACTTTGTCGATTAGAGGGCACAATTTTGGCAACTATTTAATGTTTTTAGTTCCATGAAATTTCTTTTGTTTCTTCAACAACATTAAGGATTAAACATGAGGGGTTGGAAATGGCAATGTCAAACATTTTATAATATTTTTTCATATTATTACCCTTATTTTAATTGTCTTTTCATTGTGTCTCACATGACAAAGAAACAAAATCACATTGCCATTGTCAATTTATAAGAACATACTAGACTTACTTCACTTATAGCTTTGGTCACAATAGTAAAAACAAATTATCTTATCATTGTATTTTTGGAAACCGACATCATCCAAGGGATATTATTTTAATGATCTATTTCTTTTGGCTAATTTTCATAGGCATTGATAATATCTAGGGATTTTTTACTATTGGCATTTCAAGGGAGTGTTCATAATCTAATTTGGGGTATTCGATTATCTCTTTTGAAATGTAATATCCCTTATTACCCCACCAAGTTTTGAAATCATTTTCTGATTCATACCAAAGTTTTATTCCATTTTCTCCAAGTTATTATACCACATCA
Organism: Picea engelmannii; assembly: GCA_009831015.1. NCBI lineage: Eukaryota > Viridiplantae > Streptophyta > Pinopsida > Pinales > Pinaceae > Picea > Picea engelmannii. The sequence goes on along the minus strand of ML791578.1, from coordinate 126,164 downwards.
ATTCCTTTACTTGAAATATCTACACAAACAATTTTATGATTATATCTTTGTGCTCAGCCTTCATACCCTCCATTAGTGTATGGATTTTTTTCACATGTTCAAATATAGATGTAACAATTTGACCTTGAAATCTTAGGATGAGGTTCATCCATATACATATATATATACATGAATTTGGGTACCTTGGAATGCTATTGAAATACAAAGGACCAAAATATTTAAGGGCTCCTTCTTTATTGTAATTTTATTTTCTCAAAACCTAGTGTTGCATTTTTATTTAGGTCATCATCATAATTTTCTTATAGTTTCCTTTTTAAACCTATTATTTCAACCTACTTTTTTGGTTCCTCATGGACAAATTTCATAATTTTTTCATTGATGAGAGAATCCAATGTTATGGCCCCGATTACTCGCCACTCATTTTCTTCAATATCATACTTGATTCACATAACATCATTAAGCATAGATGAAGGATAATTTCCTTTCACTTTGATTTATCACCCATAATTTGACTATCATTAAACCCATGGTTAGTGTTAGATGCAACACATCCTTAATTTTGTATTGTAGTTGTGGACAAAGTGAGATCAATGCTATCATGAAGTTCTAGAGCATCACATGCCATACCATTTTTATCTTGAAACATTCCATGAACATGTTCACATTCTCCATTTTATATTTCAATCTTGGGATCATTAGTATCCCACTCATTACTATAAATTCCCAAGGTTTTTCCACACATCTTACAAACCACTACTAAAATAGAGGGAATCCAACACCATCAATGAAGAAAACAAAATAAACGACAATGAGAGAGTTTTGACCATATGTCAACTAATTTGTCCATTTAAAAAAACTCCATTTATGTGCAAGGGAGAAATATGTCTGTGAGAAAAGACCAAACATCTATCCCCCACATACATTCAATAAGGTGTGTGGGATAAACACACCCTCAAAACAACAAAAAATTCACAAGAATCTACCTAAAACCCTAGTATCATGCTTAGAGATTAATGTAAAGGCTTTGAGCCAACACCTTAGGCCTATTAACCACTACCAAAATAAAGGGCACCCAACACCATTGATGAGGTAAAAAAAAAAAAACTACAATGAGAGAGTTGTGATATCATGTAACCTAAGCTACAATAAGTAAGAAAATAATGCAACTTATGTGGATAATAAAAGAGATCATGAGATGTCATGATATTCTCCAACTAACACCATGCCTCCACTTGGAAATTCTAGGCATTGCCATACCAAAAGAGGGGAACAAAGTAACAACAAAAACCACCATGAATATAGTGTAGAACTTGAAACTAAACATTCAATGGAAATATTAGGAAAGGAACCCACTATCACAACAATTATTATGGTTTTTGAAGCCCCAATATATGCATTAGATGTGTTTAGGATGACCTCCCATACCCATAACACAATGTTAAAAGTCATCTCCAAGAAAAATATCAAATTATGATGTTTTGCTTCATAATTGTGGTAGTAAGTGTCGTATAGAGGATCCTCATATAACTATCCATTGACAATGAGTTGACAAAGACTCCCATTCTTAAAGTTCTATCCAATTCTATTATTTCAATCCTTAAAGATTATGCTCACCACTCCCATCAATATCTCTTTTTTGTTGCACAAAACTATAGTAGTCAAGATCTTGATCCTCCTGGACTAGAGAAAATTTATCCATAACAATCAAAGGGACGTTCTCCATAATTGGAGTTACCATGTGAGACCTTAAAATGCCTTGCATACCATTTCTTTCTCTCGCCCTCAATACAAGCAACTAGAAACTAATGATTCAAAGAAATAGGACTTCCCAACACAATGCTATACCGGATCTATTGAATTTAGGGAATCAATCTTTTTCCTTGGTAACAATGCCAATTGTCAGCTCCCAAAATTGCACTTTGAAATATGAAGTCAAGGCAAGCTCGATTCTACTCAAGAGTGCTCACTATCACCAAATTTGCTCAAACCACATACTACTAATATGACAAAGGGATCATCTACTAATATTCCAAAGGGATCCATGAGGGTAACATTGTTGCCTCTTGCATCCCACACCTAAACCAAATACTACTAATATGCCAAATGGATCTTAACAAGTGGATCCATTGCCCTCACTATTTCCTCCACAATTTCTACATCTTGCATATGATACATATCATGTTAGTATCTCATCTTCACTAACTTTTGTATAAGAAACCGTTTGACTATTTCTCTCATTTGATGGTGTTATAGGACGTACAAGCAAATGGGTATTTGTCATATTTATATTCATTGAGTGAGGGAAGTTCAAGTCGAATAGAGGAAAGTGAGACATCTAGTAGGTCTAACATGAGGAGATCAATTGAGGTGAGAATATCATAAGAAAATTCCACAGACACATGGAATTTTTTCTTGCGAAAGGAGGATCATGTTCTTATGATCATGAGAGAATAAACGACATCAAGGTGCCCTTGAGGTACAAACATATAGTGAAACGATGGGTACCCAAGGATCTTCCTGAAATAAACACTGATTTTTGTGTAAACAAAAGGATATACCATATTTCTCCATCATCATTACATGGTTTGGGGCTATTTTCCATGGATGGAATAAAGGTCTATTATGACAGATTAAGGGAATTGATGGAGTAAGTTGGACCTTGTTATATCTACAAACATTAGATACGAATAGTCCAATATACAAAAAGTATGTGAAGATATGGCTTGGATGAAAATTATATACAACTAAAAGACAATGATCAAAATAAAGGAGCAATTGTCTATACTGGCGAAAGGCCAAAAGCAATGGGGAACATTGCAGGGTTTATAAATAGTACACGAACCACGACCACAAATAAGCAACCCAATTGTGTATTTGAGGGGCGTGAAGGAAACCATGTATTCATATGTGCAATAAAATCAATAGTTGTAGGGGAAAAGTTATTGATTGATTACAATTTGAATCAAATAGATACAGACGTTGCTATTATGGGGGCGGTATGTATACTATTTTACCCAACCTGTAAACAATGACTCTTATATTTTATGATTTTCATTATGTTCTTTAGTCACTCTTTACTTTTATGTTTTTAGCATGCCATGTTTTTGTCCCATGTGTATTCATGAACTAACTTTAGTTCTCATACATTTTAATTTATTTCTCATGATCATGATCACGGTTCTAATTTTATTATAATGTGGCAGGATGATTGTGGTAAATAAATAGCCTGAGAACAGGTAAATGAAAAACAATTTTCGAATTGCATTTAATGTGCATTTTATTTATGTGGCGATTCGTTATTTTATTTGTTTACATAACCGAAATAACATTAATTTTGTTGAAATATGTAGTCGACATGCCATGATGTTGATGATGATTCACTCAGTGAAAGGGATTTGTATGCATCCTCCGACCCTATGGTATTAATAATAAAAAAAATATCAATCAAATGAATAGGGAACTGGCTCACTTGTTAGACATTCTAGATCAAACTATTGAAGTTGAAGAAAGGATCAGAGAAGTTATGACAAGGATTAACACATATAAGGTAATAACCATAATTTCAAGTGGTTTTATTTTTATGTCATAAGATCAATTATGAAAGCTTTATTTGTAACTTTTACATTATCTAAACAAAAAAGGTTTTCTTTCTTATATAGATATTTTTGGATCCTGTTAATCCCAACATGCATGGTTTCGGTAGTAGTGGAACTGCACAGACACTACAGGGTATTGACGCATTCCATCGTATACCTGCTAGGATGTGGCTATTCATATCTCCACCTTCCACACCATTAGGTGGGAGCCACAACACGCACCCCCAGGAAGCCACACAGGTAGGCTCTGGAGGTGGTGATGGAGATGAGGTTGATGATTTGGCCAACTATATTGTTGATTTTCCTAAAGAAAGACATGTGACCAGCACAGGGACCCTTAAGGGCACATTTATGGTCAACGGGGAAGGACTTACATTAAAGCAAGTTAAAGTCCCAGGTAATTTTTAAAATTTTAATTGTTTCATGTTCTCTATGTAGAAAAACATAAATCATCTAAATTATTATTTTTAAATTAATAATCATATAATAGTTTTGTATGTAGGGAACAACAATTTTTATAGGGCCTTGGAGAACAAGGCATTGCTTATTTTTGGGCCCACCATACGGGAGAGGTGGAATTCCCAGAATTCCAACCTCAAAAATGAATTGATGGATTATCTTGAAATCCTTTTTGGTGTAGACACATTTAATAAAACCTTTTCCACCACCGCAGTCGGCCAATATTTGAAATATACGTGGGAAACCTATAGGAATCACTTTAAACAAAAATATAGGTATGAGAATCCTCTGATGATTCCAAAGAGGGAGTGGAAGGCCCTCATTGAGGATGCAAAAGAGAAGAAATTGACAGATGAAGGAAAAACACCCTCTGGTCCCAGAAGGTAAATTACAATTTCAATTCAATACCTTTAAATTTTTTTAGATCTAAATAAAAGTGTGGAATATATTAACATACTTGAAACTTTTGATGATAGGTTGACTGGCGCTTCAAAGGAAACAAAAGAAAGGCTTTCCAAATGTGGCAAGCATGGGCTAGGCTAGGGAGACTACTTAAAGTTGCAGTCACGAATTGTAAGTACCCAAATATATTATTTGTATCGTCGTCAGACTTTTAGGTAATTGCAACCAATAACATTAAAAATGCATACTCTTATGCAATGCAGGGTGATGAGCTCGGTACTAAAACCACGGAGGAAGACCTCCAAGTTGGTTACAAGTACGGCTATAAAGTTGAAGTTGAACATTGGAAAAGAATGGGGCAGTTACCAAGAACCACTTTGCAAGATAAGGTAAATAAAATTCAATCCACATTAACTTTTGATTATTAATATAATACATTCATGTTTGATATCATCGATAACTTTAATGTGTTACAACTTTGTTTTAATCAGGGGAGCAACACTGTCAACCAACCCAATATTAGTATTGGAGAGCAGTGCATTGATAGTGGTTTTCAACCAGAAGATGGTTCTCCTGTGCAGTCCCATTCCACTGGGGTGCATCCCCATGATGGTGCTACAACTAAGGCACATGACAATAATATAGTTGTATTTGAATCATATACTTAATAATTTCATAGTTATACATTTTGTACTTCTAATATTTTTCACTTATACATTTATGACTGTCCTTATAAAGTTTGTGGTTTCAATGGTAGAGAATGTTGTACTTGAGGGTCATACAGTTGAAGAGGAGGATGCGGGGGAAACCATTCCAATGTTGTCGACCAATGCACTAGGTAAATAATGTCATTATAGTTTTTTTTTAATATTTCTAAACTAGTCCAATGATATTTAAAAATTGGCCATCTAAATTATATATATATTTTTTCTTTTGTAGGTGATGCCTCGTCACAGCAGACTCCATTACCCTATGAGTACCCCTCAACTAGGAGTGCTCTGCATGAGAGGATGCAAGCACAATCATATTTTGAAGAGCATCTAGGAACGAAGACATCAAAATTGATGAATTGCTTAGGAATTTTAGAGCTAAGAAGAAGAGGTCGGCTAAAGCTAAATGATGATGTACAATATTTTAATAACTATTTATAAAATATATTTTCTATGAAATACATTTTTGTACTCGTGTTGGAAAAAATGAAATATAGATGGTTAGTTCTTATGTTCAAAGAAAATTGAAATCAAATAACTTTGTAGTTATTTTAGCTTAGCTTTTTTGCATAGCTTTACAATCACATTCTATCAGTTTTGAATATTTTTAATGCATATTTTCTAGTATAAAATAGATTGGGTATTGGGGAATTGAGAGTGATGTGAGGAGGGGGGAGGGGCCATAAGATATTCCACCTTCACATGGTTGTCCATATTCAGTAGAGAATAATTTATTGGAGTTGTTTAAACTTGGAGCAAACCTCCCTCGATCCAACGGAGCAACAACAAAGTCAATGTTGTCTTCGTTGGTGCTACTTCAAATCAAGGGAGGCCATTTGATCCAATATTAGATGTGAAAATCCAATAAATTATTCTCAAAACGAAGAGGAGCTCATTCAGGTATGTTCTAACACTCTCATAAAAATGCATCTTAGAGTAAATATTGCGCTACAAATATGACTTGTATTGATTTTGTAGATATTTATGGAGGTTGAATGATTTTGGCAGGTACTTTAATATATTTCTTCGTCGAATAAGGGAAGCTCGAGACAAACAGAGGGTCATATAGCTGAAGAGGAGGATGCGAGGACAACCATTCCAACTGTGTCAACTAGTACATCAAATCAGGTGTGATTGCTCCTTTCAGCATAGTTTATATAGCCATCAATTCTGGTTATGTTTAATGTTTATGAATTGTTATGTGATTATTAAACATTTTATGGATGTTTCTTAAAACAATATTATATTGTCTTGCGAATATACACTAACTTGTCTAGGGAAAGTCTTTTATTTATGGATGAAACAATCATTTTAAACCCTCCAAAGGGGTTTGTCTTACACTAAGGATCCCTATTATGGATTTTTTCTTCCCCTATTGAATCTCTTTTAAGGTTTCTCTTATGCATGGTGAAATAGAGATTTTATCTTTACTATTTAAGGGCTTGTCTCCTTTAAAGGGTCCACTCCTAAACCCCAATATGAACCTTTATGTCAATCGACTTATTAGAACTACTACCCATTACCTTTTCAATAATTGGTACAACATATTCCATGGCTAATGCCTCTAAATGTGATGGAGTTCCACCTGGACCCATACTTGATAGGTTGTTTGAACCCTAGTCACAAACCTTAGAAACATAAAATTCTTCACATTTTGGTTATATTTCTTGGGAGACTAGCTTGGGATTCTCCAACTCTCGAACTTCCATCTCAGATAGCTTAGCTTCGATTATAGATAACATCTTCAAGTTCTCCATTGGGGACAAATCTTTTTAAATGAATACTAATTCAACATGATGACATGGCTCCCCTTTGAAATGTACTAATATTTTTTTATTGACGTCTTTTGACTCTCTAACCCCTGCTTTATTTCACCACACCCTTGTTGCAAAAGGTAAAGAATAATTTGTTGCAATATTACCATAGAGATGACATCACACACATCTAAAAGGAATTTTGTAGTAGTGATCCAGATTTTATGAGAAGAATGAAATGACTACAGATTATTAACAGGTGCTTAACACAAAATAACAGAGATACAATAAAACTGGTTTTCTATTCAATAAGGAAATAAGTTGAAACTGTAAAATGCAGCGGAAACAAGCTTGCTAGAATGGTGGTGGATTATCTCTGAGAAGAGATGTGACGACAACGCTCATTCTCAAGAAGATCCTTCCAATGATTCTCTGAAGGCATTTTTTACAATAAAAAAGAATGCCCAAAACCCTATACATCCAAAAACCTAACCCTAGGAGATGAAGCACCAAAAGTCATGTGAGCCTAGTTTGGGTAAGTTAGTACATCAACTTCTTGGGGTCGTAACGTTTGCATACGATCTTTATTTTAGGTGTGTGATAGCCCGTTGGAAAGGTATCATTGAGGAGATTCATTTTGGGGGATAAATCATGCTTTTAGATATCATTGAGAATCTCGATCCTGAAAAACCTTCATTTAGGCCCTTAAAATGGCCCCGGAAGTTAAAACTGCTAAAAATAGTAAATTGCCAAAATTGTCAGAAAACTATTTTGAGCGAGTTGGAAGAGATGGGTGGACACCAATAGCCACCTGGATCAATCCTCCCTCCTTAGGAAGCAATGGTCTCCATTGCGTTGAGTTACCCGTCAGATGAGGAAATTTATGTTGAATTTGGCCCCGGGTGAGCCACTTGCCTTGGTGCAGGAGCTACCTTGCTTTGACGACTCAATAAAGCTAGATCCTTTGTTGTCGAGTTCCCTTGATCTGTGTGTCCAAAATCTGATCATTGGATGTTTGTTGTATGCATTCGGGGTTGATATTTGTTGGTGTCAGCTTCTCTACTATGTCTGAGGTGTCCAATAATGGTGGGAAATAAGGGCGAAGGAGATCCACATTGTACACTGGGTGCAGGCCAAGGAAAGGAGGAATTTTCAAAAGAATTATCCCCCACGGCCTTGGTGATGGTTTAAGGCCCATAACGGAGTGGGTGAAGCTTCCAATGGGGTTTTGTAAGGAATTCAAGTGCAGCCAAACTTTGTCGCCCACCTGAAACTTATGTGGCACCCGATGTTGATCATGGCGCTGCTTGTACTTGTCATTGGACTTTTGTAGGATATCTTGAACCTGTTGGCGGATGTGCTGGATCCACTCAATGAACCGGGTGGCCTTGTTAGCTTCAGTTGGAGTAGGATATGAGTCAGTCGAGGTGATCGCAAGGGGAAGTGCAACATCTATGAGACCCAATGGTTGGAATCCCAACCCCACTTGAAAGCAGTTGTGGTCGGTTGAGCTATGTAGGGCTCGGTTGTAGCTATGTTGGACATAGGGAGGGCTCTCATCCCATGTGCGAGGGTGATTTGAATTATACATGTGAAGGATATTCACAATCATTCGATTGACGACCTCAGTTTGTCCATCTGTTTGGGGGTGGAAGGCCATGGATTTGGTGAGTTTGGTGTCCAGCAGTGACCAGAGGCTCGACCAGAATGTGCTGAGAAATTGACTGTCCCGATCTGAGACAATGGTTTGTGGGATTCCAAAATGTACCCAGACTCATTCAAAGAAGAGCTTGGCAGTGGCCTCTGTTGTGATGTTCTTCTTGTAGGCAACCAGAATTGCCATCTTAGAAAAGTGATCAACAACCACAAAAACACAGTCATTTCCTTGCTTGGTGGTGTTAGAAAAACAGGACCGCGGAGCAATAAAATAAAACGAATGCAGAAAAAAAACATAGAAGACACACAATACAAGAGAGACATAGATTTACGTGGTTCACCCAGTGTGGGCTACGTCCACCAGAGAAATTGCCAGGTCCTTCCTTTATTATTATCCAGCAAATGAAGGGATACAACCTACAGCAAAACCCATTGTAACTTCCTCTTCTTTCTCTCACAGTCTCCTCTCTCAGAATACAATATTCACCATCATCCATAGCCGCAATACATTCCCTCATAAAAGAGCATTGCCTTCTAGGGAAAAAAACCCTAACATAATCTCTACCGTTAGAGCTGTGACCTTATAATGAACGGTCCAGATTTACAATGAAATTACAATATACTTTTACAAGGCAATTTTTTCTTTGGGGGCTTCGCCCCCGAACCCCCGCTGGGGGCCCGCTTGCCCCCAACCCCCCCAGCCGGGGGGATAGGCCCCCCGAATCCCGCAGAAGGGGTACCCCCCCTCTGCACTCCCCCGCGTGGAAGAGTGTACATACTTCTGGGGTGTAAATACTTCATGGGGTATAAACACGACTGAAAGTAAAAGACCTATAAATCAAGAAGATAATCAGGCTCCACAACCAACAGGTGGACAGGAGGCCTGATATGAAGTCCATTGAGATGGATTCCCATGGCCTGTTAGGAGTAGGAAGAGAGTTTTACAGGCCTTGTTGCTTAGTGATTGGTTTAACAATAGCACAAACAGTTCAGGACCTAATATACTTGTTGACCTCCTGTCAAAGTTTTGACTAGTAGAAATGTTTCTATAGCATTGCCACTGTCTTTTCGATGCAGAAGTGTCCTGTCACCCGACTATAGTGGGATTCCTATATTAGTTTCGCTCGCTCACTTGATGGAACACAGATATGGCCCAGACGACACAACAACCCATCCTGAAGATGGAAATTATCGACAACTACGTATGCACCCATCATTTGGTATATGGTGGTGAAGTCCATGTCTGTCTCATAGAGTTGGGTCCATCCAAAGGTCTCATGGCCGCAGGAGTCTAGAACCATGGTGAGTGCTGCGACTGGCGGTCTACTGAGGTAATCAGTGATGTGATTGGTGCTTCCTGTTTTATACTTGATTTTGAGGTGGAATTTCTGCAAGTATGTGGACCACTTTTGATGGCGATCATTCTACAATTTTCCTTGTGTCTGCATCAATCACAGTGGATTATGATCAGTGTGGATGATTGTCTCCTTCCCAAGAATGTAGTGTCTCCACTGGAGACAAGCTTGCAAAATGGAGTACATTTCTTTTTCATAAGTACGGTACTTATGAACAACATCTGATAGTGTCTCACTATGATAGGCCACAGGGTGTCCATGTTGAGTGAGAACGATGCCCACCACATATTCAGAAGCGTATGTCTCGATTTCAAAGGGTTGTTGCAGGTATGGTAGTGAAAGTACTAGGGCTGAGCATAAGAGCTGCTTCAAATCATCGAACACTTGTTTTTGGGACCGGCCCCACACAAATTTTTCCTTACCACCACCCCTGGTTATTTGGCTAAGGGCCCATGCAATATGGGAGAATCCCAACACTAACCTGCGGTAGAAATTGGCAAGGCCCAAGAAGCTCCGAAGCTCAGTGAGTGTGGTTGGGGATGGCTAGTCATGGATGACTTGGATCTTGGCTGGATCCACATGTACACCATGTTGATCAATTATGTATCCTAGGTAATGGACCGTGTCCATGCCAAAGGAGCATTTTTCCAAGTTGGCATATAGCTTGTGTTGTCGCAGGGTGTGCAGAACTTGTTGAATATGCTACAAATGTTCGGCCCAAGTCTTGCTATAAATGAGAATGTCATCCAGATACACCACTACAAAATTATTTGTGAATGGTCGCAGGATATCATCCACCATCCTCATGAAAGTGGCTGGATAGTTTTTCAAACCAAAGGGCATGACCAACCATTCAAAAAGGCCATCCTTTGAAATGAAGGTGGTTTTCCATACATCTATCTGTTCTATCGGGACCTGGTGGTAGCCAGACTTCAGATCAATCTTACTGAAGTATTTGTCCCCTGTGAGTTGATCGAGGAGGTCGTCGATTCGGGGAATTAGGTACCGATTTCTGACTGTGATTTTATTCAGAGCCCGGTAATCAATGCAAAGTCGCCAAGTTCCATATTTCTTTTGTACCAGCATGATTGAACTCTTGCAAAGTGATGAGCTTGGATGGATGTGCTACTTTGTGGAGTAGTTCTTGGATCTGTCGCTTGATCTCCTTATTCTTTAACAGAGAGAGACGATAGATTGTCCCATTGGGCAGCGGTGCGTCGGGGGTCAGATCGATGGGGTGCTTGACCTGGCAGTGCAGAGGTACCTCGATAGGTGAGGAGAAGATATCTTAGTATTCCTCCATGACCTTATCTACTTGCTTCTGTTGTGTGGAGAGGTCGGTTGCAGAGACCCTGGATGTGGTTGTGATCTTTCTCTTATTCTGAGAGAGAATCATGAAGAATACAAAATTCCCCATCTGAGAGATGACCTTCCTGCATTTCTTAGCAGAGATAAAGGAAATAGCACTAGGTGGGACTGCCGTGGGTATCCTGTACAATTTCCTGTTCAAAGTAATAATAACACTACGAGGGATAGAATCATATAAAACATGATGTTTCCATAAATAAGGTTGACCCAAAAGAACATCACAAACTTCAAGAGGAGAAACATCACATAATACCTCATCTTTGAAGGGCTTGATGGCGTACGACAGTCGACACTGTTGGCTGACGCGGAGATCGCTTCCTTGGCGGAGCCATCCAATGGTGTAGGGTTGTGGGTGCGGTGTTGTTGGCAGGGCCAGCCACTTGATGACCTCTGCTGAGATGAGGTTCTTCTGGCTACCGCTATCCATGATGAAGTGCAGTGGGGTGCCTTTTACCCACATCTGTGAATGGAAGAGGCGTTCTCCTTCTTCTGGATCGTCTGGTTCACCAAGCTAGAGCTTGGTGGTAGAAACAACGGCACTGGGTTCCACATCAATGATTCATCTTCCCCTTTTTGGTTATGGCTCAGAGTCTGAATCCACATCTAATTCAGAGGCTTTCACTTCGGCCACCAGTGACTGCTTTGAGCAACAGTCAACATTTTTATGCCAAGGGCTCTTATGGAAGTCGCACCACTTCCCGATATCTTTCTTTGTCTTTTCGGTGTCCTTATTTTCTTGCGGCTTGGACTAGTTGTCCTAATACTTGCCATATTTTCTCTGTCCTTTATTTTGTGGGTTGGTGCCGCCCTTTCCTGGCTTTTTTTGTGAGGGGTTCCCAGGCCCAAATTGTTGTGTCTTTTGTTTGAGCTTCTGCTCGATTTTGACGGCATATCGTTAGGTCGCGCCCAAGGATGATATGTCCAAAAATTCCATTTCGGTCTTGATGTATCTATGCAGAACGTCACGATACTTGAGCACCATATGTCGCTCTGAATATTTGATACCCAGCTTGGTGTGCAAGGTATGAAAGATATCTGTGAAATCTGGCAGTCCTTGGTCTCTTTCTTGCTGCAATGTGGTCCATTTGGTATACAAGTTTTCATAACTTCCGACAAGGTAGTATTGTTCCTTAATAACATCCCTGAAGGAATCCCATGTGGTCGTGACTGTAAATAATGAGGGTTCCTCTGTTTCCTTTTGCTCACAGAAAGTTTCCCACCAATATTTGACGTGGGGAACAGCTTTGAGGAGTGCAAAAGTAATATTTTCTCTATTCGAAAAGTTATGGACAGAAAAATACCCTTCTAGAAGATTCATCCACTTGTCTATAGCATCTGCGTCTATATGACCTTCAAATATAGGAATATCAAAGTTTATTTGTACCTTGAAGGGGGTGGTGCCTCCGTTCGAAGAAGATGTGTCGCATGTTGGTATCCGTCGAAGGATTTGCCCAAAACTATCCATCATCTCGTTCCTTTTTTGAATGAGGGATTCCTCAATCAACAGTTTGAAAGGATCTCCTGTCCCATCATATTTATTTTCTCCTGCCATGAGAGGTTGCTTGGGTGTGTGATAGATGTTTTCCTCAAGAGAAACAAGCTCGAGACCCAACTCTTTGTACTCCGACCTCGTTGGGGACATGCATTAAGATGACAAGGAGAAGACCGCTCTAATACCACTGATCTAGATTTTATGAGCAGAAAAAAATGAATACAAATTATTAATAGGTTCTTAACACAAAATAAAAGAGATACAGTAAAACTAGTTTTCTATTTAATAAGGAAATAAGTTGAAACTGTAAAATGCAGCGGAAACAAGCTTGTTGGAATGGTGGCAGCTTATCTCTAAGAAGAGATGTGATGGCAGTGCTCATTCGCAAGAATATCCTTTCAATGAGGATTTGAAGGATTTTTTTACAATAAACAAGAATTCAAAAAACCCTAGACATCCAAAAACCTAACCCTAGGAGATGAAGCTCCAAAAGCCCTGTTTGGGTAAGTTAGTACAACAACTTCCCGAGGTCGTAACTTTTGCATACGATCTCTGTTTTATGCGTGTGATAGCCCATTGGAAAGGTATCATTGAGGAGATTAATTTTGGGGGTTAAATCATGCCTTCGAATATCATTAAGAATCTCTATCCTAAAAAACCTCCATTTAGGCCCTCAAAATGGCCCCGGAAGTTAAAACTGCTAAAAATAGTAAATTGCCAAAATTGTTAGAAAATTGTTTTGAGCCAATTGGAAGAGGTGGGTGGCCACCGATATCCACCTGGATCAAGTAGTCCAAAAATTGAGCATGGAAAATATGACCTGCCAATATCGCCTTAGTCTTTTTTAAGTCTTCACCAATGTCAACTTCTACTAAAATTCTAACCATTTTCTGATAGGTGCTTACCTTGAAGGATTCATCAATGTCTATATTTTTTTTTTTTTTAGGTAAAAAAGGGTAGTACCTGCTATATTAAGTTAACAGAGAAACATTGACAAAAATACACAGAGATATAGTTGTCCTGAACCATAAAAAATGTTGCCATTTTACCGGAAACCAGCATAGTTTGGAGTGAAATGAGTCTAGGAAGATAAGCTAAAATTGTTTTTCCCTCTATCCTGCTCGAAGGAAACTAGGATAGATGGCCATAGTTCAAGTTAAAATTGAGAAACAACATGATGAAAAAAACAAACTAGCATAGGAGAACTTAGATACCCGGTGACCTGTCGTCGTTGCCTTTTTGACACGTGGATCTGGCTGGGATGGCAAACGGCTGCGCGCACATTGGACATTTCCACTTTGCTGGAGCATTGGAGTACGCATCAAGGAGCAGGTCTAGACACTGTCCCATGAGGAGGGCTCTGTGCTCCTGGTCTTCCATAAGGCCTCGGAGTTCGAACACCAGAGCCAGATGCTCTGCACAGAGGAGTGGACCATGCAAATCATTGTTTACTGCCTCGTCGAAGGTTTCATTCCCCACTTCCACGTTCATCCATGCTCTGGCCTCGTTCACATTCATTCCTTCTCTGGTCGCATCCACATTCATCCCTGCTCTGGTCTCGTCCACATTCATCTCTGCACATGCATTGTCCCAAGCCTCGTCCTCACTCGTTGCCTTCCCAGCATGGTTGGTGGGGCTATAGTCACCCGTCCACGGTATCTCTTCGACAAAACAAATTGGGAATTCTTTTGTAGGCTCTCCCTTCAGACCGCTTCCAGCCTGTATTTCAGGCATCGTGGCTTGGGGTTCCAAGGTGGTCTCAAAATCCTCCAGGTACGGCGTTTCTTTGACATAATAGGTTGAAAACTCATCCATAGCGCCTCGATTTAGACAGCTTCCAGGCTCAATTGCGATTCATCAATGTCTATCATTCTTCCCAATGGATTGTCTATTTCCTTTAGAACTTTGACATATCACCTATCCATGGGAAACATTGGAAATTTAACCCATATCTACATTCTTTTAGCCACCTATGACCACAGATGAAAACACATCGAAAATGGCTTCATTGATAGAAAGGTCATTCCCAAGAACCATCTCCCCTTCAATACCCTATTCAAATATTCTTCAGATAGAAATTATAGAGCAGTCGAACCTCTTCCTAAAAGGTAAAAAAATGGTCGATACCCAAGATTTAGAGACAATGTCTTTTGTGTTTTCATTAAAGGAATAGTATGAGATTTGTAGGCCATGTAATTTTCCAATCAAGGCTTTGCCAGAATATTTCAGAGTTTTATCCAACATAGGATCCCACCAAACACCATCCTCACTCTTTATTTCATTTTCTTCACAAGTTTCTTCACCCTTCTCTCTTTTGGTTCCTCTGATCTTTCCATGTAAATTTTATCAACCCTCTTCACTCTACTAATGGTTTCAAGATATAATCCTACTCTGATAAAATCCAAACCAAACAAGTAGAGATTTTTCCACAAACTATAACCCCATTTGTTTGAATATTTTTATGAATGGATCACAACAAGAATCACCATGGAATCCTTCCCATATGACCCTTCAAGAATTGGGTGATTGAGAACCTTCTCCACTTTACTCCCTCCTTCAATGTTCATAGTAGAAAAATTTGTTCTTTTTACTTCATCCATAGTTCCTTCTATAGGTTGATACCATTCCAAAGGATAGCCATAATGGAATTTGTTAGATCCTACATGCAAGATAAGAGTCAGTAATCCATTTCCACTTTTGCTGGAAATTCTAATGTTTTCTCCGAACCATTCCCCATAATGTTCCCTATAGAAACATGACCACAATATTCACCTAAACAAGACAAGTGTGAAAGAGTCTTGAGAAATATTGGACACCAATCCATGGGATATTTAGAGTATTCTAGAAGTTTTCTGTACCTATCCATTGGAATAGTCTAAACTTGTAGAAACCCTCTCAATTATATATGGAAATACTTTATGCTTGCGATAGATATCCATCCACCATTACAATCATGAACAAAGCCAAAATTGCACACAAGAACAATAAATATCTTGAATATATATGAGAGTGATATTGTACTACACCTCAACCAGGGTATTTTTTAGGGGCAAATTTTCGCCAATTAGCTATTTTTTGGCCCTTTCTTTTCAAAAAATATATTTGCTAACTGGCCATTTTCACTTTAAAAGTTCCCTTGTTTTTTACACAATATATTCTTGTATCAATAATATTCTCCAAATTTTACAAGTTTTCATAGTAAATTGTATGTTTTTCATTGAATATTTGCCTAAATATCCATTCTTCTAGAATGATAATATCTAAGCAATGGTTCCATCAAAACCACCACACCAACTACTTAGGCTAGGCAATTGGGCTTCAGGGTGAAACTATAGTTTCCACTCTCCTCGACACCTCCATCAAAACCAAAATAATGACTAGTTAGGTTTATC
>ML791578.1:76701-92364 GCA_009831015.1 Picea engelmannii | reverse complement strand
TCATTGTAAATCTGGACCATTCATTATAAGGTCGCAGATCTAACGATAGAGATTATGTTAGGGTTTTTTTCCCTAGAAGGCAACCCTCTTTTATGAGGGAAATGTATTGTGGCTATGTAGGTTGGCAAGTATTGTATTCTGAGTGAGGAGACTATGAGAGAAAGAAGAGGAAGTTACAACGGGTTTTGTTGTAGGTTGTATCCCTTCATTTTGCTGGATAATAATAAAGAAACGACCTGGAAATTTCTCTAGTGGACGTAGCCCACACTGGGTGAACCACGTAAATCTGTGTCTCTCTTGTATTGTGTATCTTCTATGTTTTATTTCTGCATTTGTTTTATTTTATTGCTCTGCGGTCCTGTTTTTCTAACATACATGTACACCAAGAGAAGATACAAGCCATACTTGACTAGACCACACCCAAGACCCTCACATAATTGAAAGGATTTCTTGGCATTTGTTTCTATTACAGGAGGTTTGTCAAAAATTTATCCCAAATTTGCGCACCTTTAATCGATTTGAATAGGAAGGGTGCATTCAAGTGAAGTTCAGAAGCATGGTTGAATTTTGACAGGATGAAGAAGGTGATGAGCACTTTTCCGATCTTGGCTTTACCATATTTTTCACAACCCTTTATAGTGGAGTGTGATGCCTCACGGGAGCGTATTGGAGCAGTTCTTATGTAGAATAGGAACCCTATTGTCTATGAGAGCCGAAAACTGAGGGGTCTTGAGCTGCTCTACACCATCTATGAAAAAGAGATGTTAGTCATCATGCATGCATTGGCTAAGTTCAGGAAATACTTGGTTGGGGCAAAATTCGTTGTGAGGACATATCAGAATAGCCTCGAGTACTTTTTGGATCAAAAATACTTAAATGAGAGGAAACAGAAATGGGTTAGCAATATATAGGCTTATGATTTTGACATTGGGTTTGTCAAAGGGAAAAATAATGTGGTGGTAGATGCATTATCTAGAATACCACCAGTTTATGCTATGACTGACATTTCAAT
Source organism: Picea engelmannii (assembly GCA_009831015.1). Lineage (NCBI taxonomy): Eukaryota > Viridiplantae > Streptophyta > Pinopsida > Pinales > Pinaceae > Picea > Picea engelmannii. The sequence continues at coordinate 91,352 of ML791578.1, read as the reverse complement.
AGACTAGATGTTGGACAACTGAGAGGGGGGGTGAATCAGTTGTCACCGTGTTTAAACAATTATTCTTATTTTAAACTCTTTACAGAGCACTCAATGACAATCACAATAATGCAGGGAGGTAAGCAATGGAACATTCAACATCAGTCACACACATCAAATATACAGAGACATATATTTCCCGAGGAAACCCATAAAGGGTAAAAATCTCTTCTTATTGATATGATAAGTAATCTTTAGATTGTGTACATTATCATACTTATGAGCTCCAACTCATTGTGAGGCTACCACCTCTATTTTTCAAGTTGTGACTTGCTGAGAGAACCAACTCTCTGGTTTCTCTAGCACCCACTAGAAGGAAGCACCAACTCCCTGAGTGTTATAGAAACAACTGGATGGAAGCACCAACTTCCAGTCACATAGGCACCGACCTGTATAACAGAGAATAATAGTTCTCTCTTGCACCACCCTGCCACCCTGGTTTTTCTGGCTGCAACCAGATGGAAGCTACAACTCCTTTTGTTCAAGCACCCACTTGAAAATCTGAGGACACCAATCCTCCTACCACCCTGAAATATTAGTCTTTGCTTACTGGACTCTATTACAGTGATACAACATTTATCTATGGCTTACCAATCTCATCATTGTTCTGCAGCGCTGCTCTTCTCTCCTACATCGGTGTCTCTCTTATTGCATGAGTCACTCACTCCAACATCCCCCATCTCCTCTTTGTTCTACATTTTTATATTCTCTATGCACCTTCTGCATGCCACATGCGCAATGCCTCTGCATGCTCTTTACAGTCACTATTTTTCCCCAATGGGTTGTTCACCGCAGATCTACCTCACACCCACATAGATCCATAGCAAAATACCATCCCTTCACGGTTCTGTGTGCCTTTCTCACATTGAGTCATCTCCTGGTCATCATCACAACTCTTCATATTCTCTGGCAGTTCTATTGCCTGTGAGTTCATCATTAGTGGTCGTTATGCTGAGATTCCTTAGCCTCTCTGGAAGTCGAGAATCTTCGTCTTCTCTGTCATTACCAAATCTCTTCATCATCACTGGACGTTATCCTGAGATTCCTTGGCTTATCTGGCAGTCGAGACTCTTCGTCTTCTCTGTCGATCACCCTGAAGCCTCTTCGAATTCTCTTTGCAGAAACAATCAGTGGTTTCTGGAAGTTCCCCAAAGAACCTCCGTGCCCTCATTCTCTTAGTGCTTTTTCCCTTTCTGCGAAAAACTACATAGTGGGTGCTATCTCTTTTAGCTAAGCCCCTTCCTTTCACCCGACCATTGGCAGTTCTCTTATCCAACAGGTGATTCATGACTTGCGACCTCAAGTATCTTGGTATGAGGCATCTTGACTCTCCCAAGTCGCGATCTCCGAAATGGGGCTTGGCTGGGCTAGCTCCTTCCTCTCACATGACCACGAGTTGTTACCAAGCGCTTATTCAAAAGGGTTCTTTACGATTTTAGTGATCTCCGATGTGGAGCCCAATGACGTTCTAGCTCCTCCCTTAATACTTCGAAGATGTAACCTTGGCTATGACCACAGGCGAAAAATTCGATCGCTTCACTCTCTAGATCAATGGTCCATATTTCGTCTTTGATCCGACGGCTCAGATCTCATCGGGACTTTGAATATTGTGAGTTCCTATGTCACATTCCTTTGACTCCTCCAATGTGAAAGTCAGCAAAATGCCAATCGCTTGCCATGTGTCCTTTGGCTCCAATGGCCAGGATTGTTTCGCGACCTCACGTATCGCAAGTTCGATGGGTTAGAGCACCTTCTTCCTTTGACCTTTCAGTCAGTGAAATGTTGATCTCTCACCACATGTCCTTCTTGGATCGACGGTCCATATGTTACCTTCGAGACTCGAGACTTCATTCCTTGTTGTGACATATCAACAGTTTAGAACCATTTGTGATCCGATGACCCATAACTTTTAGCGACTTCACATTTCATAGATTCTACAGCGAGTTGCCTCCAAACTCCAGATAGGATAAACTCTGAAATGGCTTCATATCAGATCAACGGTCAAGATTTCTCGGTGATCTGACGTCTATCCTCCGCTCTGGGACTTCAACCTTCGGGACTTTGGGGAAGTGTTGAGGGTAAAACTTCCTAAGAAAAACTCCTAGAGTGACGTAACTCTTGTGTCACTCGATGACGTGTCATGAGCTAATCCACTGCCACGTGTCACTCGGATTAGTGATTTCCACGTACCTAAAATGTCGAATCATCTTGACACTTGTCATTGTCTGATTGCGCCACGTGTCCTTGTTGATGTAGTATGCCACCTGTCCTTTCTAACATGGTCTACCACATTCAGCTCCTAGATCTGATGGCCCAGACTAGTCCTTGATCCAATGATTCAGATCATATCATGATTTTACATTTCGTGACTTTGGAAAACAACTTCCTCCATGCTTCAGATTCCCGAAATCGTGAAACTCCTCATCTGCTGCCACATGTCCTCCTCGATGATGGATGGTCCCCCTTCTTTTGGGACTTTGTAAGCCTGATTCACCTTGCACTTAAAGGTTGTGCACGTTCTTCTGGATCCAACGATGGTCGATCCTCGCGCTCAGATCTGACGCTTGATATCTGTTCTCTTTGACTTAGAATATTTTCTAAATGTTCCATGGTCTCGACCTTTGCTCCTCCTGTGAGTCCTTCTCTTGGACCTCGGATGCGCTATTGGAAAGCGCAAAGCGCTATCTCTTCTAAGATTTGTTGTTCCTGCATCCTGTTCACTCCTTGCATGTTTTCCATCGATGCACACTCATGCTATTCCTCTTGAGCTTCTCGAGCTTTATCTTCTGTGTCTTCGTTGTTGTTCTTGCCATGCACACTCTACCTATAACCCTGTCAACATCAATCTTCTAACATCGTTGTTGTTCTTTCCATCGATGTTGCATCATCATTGTTGTTATTTCCATCAATGACAAGCATACTCTGCCTTCTATCTATAAAAATGCCAACAATATCCCTCTTTCACATTGATGGCAACCCTGAATGGATGCACTGTCCTACTTAGATCTCCATCTGTAGCATCTAGACCACTCATTTTCTCCCCCTTTGACATCAATTTCAAAGAAAACATGCTCCCCCTGATTTATTGCAGTACTTTTCAGAGGTATCAGATATGCAACCAACACATACTTCCCCTGACAGAATGGAATCTCTTAAGCTGATAGTGGGGTCATGCCCAACTTCTAGCGTAGATACTCAAACTGAGCTTGTGCAAGCGGTTTAGTGAAGATATCAACAATATGATCTTTGGATGGAATATAATGCATGGAAACCACAGATTTGGTTACATGTTCCCTCAAGAAGTGATACTTGATGGGTATATGCTTGGTGTTGGAGTGAAAGACAGGATTCTTTGACATGATAATTGCACTGGTATTATTACAATGGATTGGAATCGATGCAATATAATTTACCTCCAAGTCTGCAAGTGTCTAAATCATCCACAATACTTGGGTATAGCAGGTGGTAGGTGCAATGTATTCAACTTCTGTAGTTGATAAGAAAATGGAACCTTTCTTATTTCTCAACCAGGATACAAGGGAATCTCCTAAGAAGAATGCACCTCCACTTGTGTTTTTCCTTTCATCCACGCAGTTATCCCAATCAGCATCTGAAAAAACTGATAGTTGAAAATTCTGATTCCTAGGATACCATAGGACGTAGTCCATTGTTCCTTTCAAGTATTTGAATATTCTTTTGACAACTAACAATTTAGTCTGTTTAGGTGCAACCTGATACCTTCCTACCATTCCAACAACATGCATTATGTCTAGACGGGATGTTGTGATATACAATAGGTTGCCTATCATAGACCTATATGAACTCTGATCAACATCAGGTGAAACATCATCTTTTCTTAACTTACATCTAGTGACCATAGGTGTGCCCATAGGTTTAGAATCTTCCATTTGAAACCTTTTCAACATTTCTCTTAGATATTTTTCTTGAGAAAGAAATATCCCTTCAGACCTCTGAGTGATTTGCAGGCCAAGAAAAAATGACAGTTCCCCTATCATAGACATTTCAAATTCAGACTGCATGGCAGAAGCAAACCAATTTACCAATGAAGCATTATTACTACCGAAGATGATGTCATATACATAGACCAACATAATGAGTAGATCATTACCCTCTTGTTTGATATATAGATTGTTGTCAAATGTTTCTCTCTTGAATCCTTTGTCTTGTAGATACGTATCCAGTCTGTGATACCAAGCATGAGGAGCTTGTTTCAACCCATATAAGGATTTCTTCATCTTGCAGACAAAGTTAGGGTTATCTGACAGTTGGAACCCCTCTCGTTGCTTCATATAGACTTCTTCTTTTATATCTCCATTTAGAAAATCTGACTTGACATCCATTTGATAGACTTTAAACTGTTTATGACAATCATAGGCAAGAAACATTCTAATAGCTTCTAATGTTGCTATAGGCGCAAATGTTTCATCAAAATGTAGTCCTTCTATTTGAGCATACCCTTTACAGACCAATCGGGCTTTACTCCTGACAATTTGTCCTTGTTCATTCATTTTATTTTTAAACACCCATTGGATCCAATTACATTCTTATATGTCGGTACAGGAATGAGCTCCCAAGTATTGTTTTTCTCAATCTGATCCAGTTCCTCATTCATTGATTTTAACCAATTTACATCTTCACTAGCTTCATTGAAGTTTTTAGGTTCCACCATGGATATGAAGGCTATATGTGATTGCTCGGTGTTTTTTATTATCCTTCTCCTCGTTTGTACACCTTTGTCTTTCTCACCAATTATCTTACTTCCAGGATGAATCTTTTGAGTAATTCTAGAGGAAGAATTTGATGATGTCTGATAATTTGTGTCTGCCTGATTATTTGCATGTTCATCTGACTCAGAGCCTTCTTGTTCTAATTCTTGGACCTGTTTAGCTTCAACTTCACCTATATCCTCTGTCGTTGATTTAGTATTGTTCACCTTTCTTACTGGGATTCCTTCATCAACTTTTATGTCAATACAATCAACCAATTTATGAAGCCTCTTATTATAGAATTTGTATCCTTTTTTGTTTGTAGCATACCCTAAGAAGATGCCTTCATCATCCCTTTCATCATACTTGCCAAGGTTCTCACTATTATTTTTTGTGTAGCACTTACTCCCAAAGACTTTGAAGTGTTTGACTGAAGCAGGTCTTCCATACCATAGTTCATAAGGTGTCTTGTCACCGTGTGGTCTGAGGTGGGATTTGTTAAGAACATGGACTGTTGTGTGTATTGCTTCTACCCAGTAGGTTTGACCAATGTTCTTCTCATTCATCATTGACCTGGCCATTTGCTGCATGGTTATGTTTTGCATCTCAACTACTCCATTTTGTTGTAGAGTTCCTGGGATTGTGTATTCTCTCTTGATCCCATGTTTATCACAAATTTCCTTGAAATCACTTGACATAAATTATCCTCCTTTGTCTGATCTTACTACCTTTAACCTATTTCCTATTTGATTCTCAATTAAAGCCTTAAATATTTTAAATTTCTCAAATGCTTCATCTTTTTCTTTGAGAAAAGAAACCCAAGTCTAGAGTAATCATCAATGATCAGCATAAAATATATTTCCTTCCCTGTGCATTCCTATCTTGATAGTACACATAAATCCATATGAACTAATTGGAGTGGTTTCTCTGTTGAAGTAGAGCTCTTAGATTTAAACTGTGTCTTGGTTAGCGTTCCTACCTGGTAGGGTTTACACACAAAATCTTGTGGCTTTGATATTCTTGGAAGATCTTTTACTGCCTCAAGATTTTTGAGCTTGATTAAGTGGTCAAATTTTAGATGTCCAAGTCTCCTATGCCATAACCATATTTCATCATGTTAGCTTAGATGGCACTCTTATCTATCTTCTTTCAGCACATATACATTATTATCTGTCCTTATGCCTTTAACCACAACTTGTCCTGAGTTTATAGACTTTATCTTGCAATCCTTGGAAGTGAACACCACTTCACATCCTTTATCACACATTTGACTTACACTGAGAAAATTATGTTTCAGCCCATCTACAAGAAGAGCATCCTGAGCTTTTCCTTTTCCATTACTTAAACTCACCATCCCTTTACCCCTGATTTTACCTGGAGCATCATTTCCAAAGGTTACATTTCCGGATTTTCTTTCACTTAGAGATAGAAACTTACCTTTGTCTCCCGTCATATGTTTGGAGCATCCACTGTAATATACCAGGGGTTCTTTTGTCTTTGAGTTGACAGCACTATTCCACACTTGTCATTTTTTTTCATCTTCCAAACGTTGACATTTTCAGCAGAAGGGTTCAAATCTGGCTTGTAGTTCCTTAAGCGACAGTCTGCATCTTTATGTCCAAAATTATGGCAAGTGTAACATCCTGGTTCATTGAATAAAGGATCATAACGATTTTTATGCTTAACATGTGTCATTTTTCCAGCCATCACATGATTTGGAGTCTGTGATTGTTTGTTACTTAGCTGTCTCATTATTTGTTGAGGCAGATATCTATTCCTTGAATGTTTTGATTTCTCATATCTAAATCTGAAAGAACAGTTTATAGCTTTGTGACCAAAGTTAGAATAGAAAAAACAATATCCATAGAAAAATCCTGTGTACCTGGAAAATGGTTGTCTTCTTTGAGCAGATCGATTTCTTCCACATTGATGATTTATTTGTTCTATAGTTTTAGTTCTGGTACTTTTTCTTTCACTCTTCCTTGGCGGCTAATTATATTCCTCTGTTTCTCCATATTTGTTGTTGTCAATGAATGTAGATTTGACAAACTTGATGTGATCTTTGTTGCTTGGTTGACTACAACTTGATCCTTCTTCATAACCCAAACCAGTTTTCAAATTTGGATTCCTTTGCTGATTCAGAATGGTGGTTAATACTTCTGAGGCTTTAATGCTTGGAATATTTTGGAGATACAATGCTTTGAACTTCTCCATCTCTTTTATGGTCTTTACTAGCTCTTCTTCCAAGGCTTCACATCTTGCCTTCTTCTCTGATAACTGTTGTTTCCAAAATGTCCTCTATTTTCTTTGCCTCTTCTAACTCCACCTTTAGCATGGCAAAGTCTTCATCATTATTTTCAAACTGCATCAACAACTGTTTTTGTTTTCTTTTCTCGAGTCTGAGTCTGTCAATTTATTCTAAGGCACCGATTAGTTCACCTTCCATATCAACCACAACTTCTTCATCATTAGCATCACTTCCTATGATTTTATTATCATAATATTATTTGGAAATAAGCATGAAGTCATTTACCTTATCTTCACAAGAAGAGTCACTATCTGTGTCTTTTGAAGAGTCATCATTGTTTACACATAAACTTTTCTTTTTATCAAATCTTTTGGATTTGTACTTCTTTTCACCTTCAAAATTATGATCCTGCTTCTTGTGTGGACATTTAGATCCAAAGTGACCTATCTTTACACAGTTAAAACACTTGAAGGGAAAATTGCCTTGATACTTGCCTGATCCTTTCTTTAGTCTTCTCACAAATTTGCTTCAATTTCATCAGGCTCAGAATCCTCATCCTTATATACTTTAAATGATGCTTCTCTAGAGGTGGGTTTATCTTTACCTATCCTCATTTCATATGCAGTCAATGTTCCTAGAAGTTTATTAAAAGACAAAGCTTTTAGATCATTAAGTTCTTTTATAGCAAAGACCTTCAGGTTGAACCTATCTGGTAGAGATCTCAAAATTTTCTAAACTAAAGAGGGTTCCTCAATTTTTTCACCAAGTGCTTTCATTGCATTTACCATTTCTTCAACACTTAGAAAGTACTTCCCAACAATTTCATCCTCTTTCATCTTTAGTTTTTCAAACTGTACTCTGTAGGTTTGAATCTTGGCATCCTTTACCTTCTCATTACCTTCATAACTTCTAATGAGTTTGTACCACATTTATTTGGTAGTTTCTAAGTGCATAACTTTTACAAATTATTCTTCTACAAGCCCACTCAAAATATCATTCATAGCCTTAGCGTTGAAGCTGAACTCTATCTTGTCATCCTTATTAGCTAGTACAATTGGCTTTACATAACCAATCTCTACCACATCCCAGACATCTGCACCTAAATCCATTATGTAAGTTCTCATCCTAACTTTCCAGAAGGCAAAGTTTGTTCCATTGAACAAGGGGTCCTTATTGGTTGAAGTTCCTTCATGGATTGACATGTTTAATCTTAATGATCTACCTTTAGATAAAAGGAACCATATCTGATACCAATTGTTGGACAACTGACAAGGGGGGTGAATCAGTTTTCACCATGCTTAAACAATTATGTTTATTTTAAACTCTTTACAGAGCACTCAATGACAATCACAATAATGCAAGGAGGTAAGCAATAGAACATTCAACATCAGTCACACAGATGAAATATACAGAGACATATATTTCCTGAGGAAAACCACAAAGGTTAAAAACCTCTTCTTCTTGATATGATAAGTAATCTTTACATTATGTACATTGTCATACTTATGAGCTCCAACTCATTGTGAGGATACCACCTCTATTTTTCAAGCTGCAACTTGCTGAGAAAACCAAATATCCGGTTTCTCTAGCATCCACTTGAAGGAAGCACCAACTGGATGGAAACACCAACTTGCAGTCACACAGCCACGTGTCCTTCTTGGATTGACGGTTCAGATTTTACCTTCGAGATTTGAGACTTCATTCTTTGTTGTGATAGATCAATGGTCTAGAACCCTTTGTGATCCAACGGCCCATAACTTTTCGCGACTTCACATTTTGGATATTCTGCAGCGAGTTGCCTCCAAACTCCCGATAGGAGAAACTCGGAAATGGATTCATATCAGATCAATGGTTGAGATTTCTCGGTGATCCAATGGCTATCCTCCACTCTGGGACTTCATACTTCGGGACTTTGGGGGATTGTTGAGGGTAAAACTCCCAAAGAAAAACTCACGGAGTGACGTAACTCTTGTGTCACTCGATGATGTGTCATGAGCCGAGTAGCTGTCATGTGTCACTCAGATTGGTGATTTCCACGTACCTAAAATGTCGAATCAACTTGACACTTGTCATTGTCTGATTGCACCACGTGTCCTTGCTGACGTAGTTTGACACCTATCCTTTCTAACGTGGTCTACCACATTCACCTCCTGGATCTGATGGCCCATATTAGTACTCGATCCAATGACTTAGATCATATCGTGATTTCAAATTTTGTGACTTTGGAAAACAACTTCCTCTGTGCTCCAGATTCCCGAAATCGTGAAACTCCTCATTTGTTGCCACATGTCCTTCTCGTTGATGGACGGTCCCCTTTCTTTCGAGACACTATAAGCCCGCTTCACCTTGCACTTAAAGCTCATGCACATTCTTCTGGATCCAATGACGGTTGGTCCTCGCGCTCAGATCTGACACATGAGATCTGTTCTCTTTGACTTAGAATATTTTCTAAGTGTTCCATGGTATCGACCTTTGCTCCTCCTGTGAGTCCTTCTCTTGGACCTCGGCTGCACTATTGGAAATCACAAAGCACTATATCTTCTAATCTTTGTTTTTCCTGCATCCTGTTCACTCCTTGCCTATTTTCCATCGATGCACACTCATGTTATTCCTCCTGAGCTTCTTGAGCTTTCTCTTTTGTGTCTTCGTTGTTGTTCTTTTTGTGCACACTCTGCCTGTAACCCTGTCAACATCGCTCTGCTAACATTGTTTTTGTTCTTGCCATCGATGCTACATCATTGTTGTTATTCTTGACATCAATGAAAAGCATACTCTGCCTTCTATCTGTAAACATGCCAACACTGGAAGGCCCACCTTTTGGTGGAATACTCAAAAAAAAGGTTTGCATGCAAATTGATGGATGGACAGGTACAAGATGACAACTTCAGAATTGTGGACGACATCATATACCACAAGGGCTGAATATTCTTGGTCCCTGAGTTAACCTTTAAAACCAAAGTGATACAAGCATTCCATGATTCACTAGTAGCAGGACATGAGGGGTTCATCAAGACATATAGGCAAGTAAGGGAAAGACTTGCTTGGAAGGGATTGAAGGAAGATGTGATGTGCCACATCAAGGAATGCACCACTTGTCAGGTAAACAAGGATGAACACACTCATCTAGCATGATTACTTCAACCACTTCCCATTCCTGAGCACAAATGGAAAAACATATCTATGGATTTCCCAAGGCCCAGGGAAAGGATTGCATTTTTGTGGTGGTGGATAGGTTAACCAAGTTTGCACACTTTTTTTCCATTGCCACAGACTACAGTGAAACATAGGTTGCAGATTTGTTCTTCAGGGAGGTTTTCAGATTGCATGGTTTACCCAAAACCATTGTGAGTGACAGGGAAAAAAGGTTTATGAGCACCTTTTGGAAGGATCTATTTAGGTTAGTGGGTACGGACTTAACCCCTAGTACTTGTTATCATCCCCAAACTGATGGCCAGACAGAGATACTCAACAAGTGGGTTGAATGCCACATTTGGAATTATGTGTCAAGGCAAAAAAAGGCATGGGTTAAGTGGCTTCATTTGGGGAAATATTGCTACAATGCCACCCATCGTATGTTTATTGGTATGCCACCATTCAGAGCCTTATACAGTTATGATCCCCTCTCCTTTGTGGAGATTGTCTTTGGTGAAAGCAGAGCTCCCATGGTTCAGGATTGGATTTAGCAGAGTCAGGACATACTCAAAGAACTTAAGGAACACCTACAAAGGGCACATAATCAACAAAAGGTACAGGTAGAAAAGCACAGGGTGGAGTGCACATTTGAGGTTGGTAATTTAGTTCACTTGAGGATTCAACCATATAGACAGGCATCCATTAAGAGGAGTGGCGCAGAAAATCTCCAACCTCACTTCTTTGGAACGTATAGGGTCAGCAGAAAGGTAGGGGTCGTTGCATATGATCTTGATATACCACTTGGAAGAAAAATCCACAATTTTTTCCATGTGTCATGCTTGAAAGGAGCCATAGATAAACACATCATTCCTATTGAGGAATTTCCACCCTTGGATGAATAAGGACAGTTGATACTGGTTCCAGAAGAAATATTAGAAATCCGAGAGAAGAGGTTAAGAAAGAGTATCATCAAGGAATATTTGGTCAAGTGGAATAATTTACCCATATAGGATGCTACTTGGGAAGATGAACAAGTGTTACAGGAGACAGGTCCATAATTGCTTATGCACAAGCAATTTCTAGCAAGGGAGACTGTAATGTCCCCCACCTCTTGATGAAGATTTTTGGAGAGACTTTGTAGTCTAGTTGTCCCCACTAGACTATAGTCTCATGTATCATGGGGACAAAGTCAACCCAAAGCCATTATCTAAGCACAACGCTTGTATTATTAAGTTGACTTTGGGAAGAAAAGGTAATTGAATGAAAGAAAAGAGCATGTGTGGAAATTCTAGGAGTTAACCCTAAGGGTTAACTAACTCAACAGAGAATTAGATCTGGAGTATAAAATAAAGGAAGGGTGCACCTCTCACTCATTCTAGATTATTATTACATTTTTCGTTTGGTCTCTTGAGCACAAAATATTTTTGAGGGTTTTGAGACTACAAACCCTAGAGATCAACTCAGTGGAGAAAGATCCCACCTCTCTTGATCCAAGTTTGGTCTCGGGTTTGCAATACTCCTCCCACACCATTCTACAATAGCTATAGGTACCATCAAGCATTCATGGAAGGAACAGTGTGCAACCTAGGGGGTTTCCAGCAAGGAGGGTGCACCATTGAAGGAAGACATGTTTGATCGACAAGATAGAGGAGGCTTTTGTACTTTTGGACATCTGGGTTTTCTCTGTAGGGCCTCAACTATCATTCTTAGTGTTATCCCCTAGCCTAGGGATAACTAAGGAGATTATGTATCGAGGCCCACAGGTCCTAGACACGGAGTACCAAGAGCCATATTGACTTGAGCATGGCCCTGGAGGGCCAATCCTTCTTCTTCAGAGCCTCCATCCTGTCATCATCAACAATATCCATCCCATCGACCTGGTCCTTCAACAACAGTGGGTCTTTCTCCATGAGATAACGAGTCTGGGTATCATGGTATGTGTCACTCTGATTCTCAAAACATTTGAATATGTGCATTTAATTAATTTGTCTTGATGATGTGTGCTTGGAATTTATGCCTTTCCACTTTCCCATACATGTGGGGGGGTGATAGAATTCCCTAGCAAGTTGGTTCCCTTAGGAGTGAGTTTCCACCAAGTGGGTTCATGAAAATCCATCGTCCATTCCCATCATACTTATCACTTTCCATCATCTTCCCTCTCATCCATCCCCTACATTAGTTCAGACACTGGGTTTTCCAAGCTAGCAAAGGGTTGTACCTTACCTTGTGGGAAGAAGGGGCTAAAGGCCCACAGGGTAAAAGTAGCTGGAAAAAGATAAACGCCAAAAGAACAAAACCTTCAGATGCTTTGCCCAGGGATCCCCGAGAAAGCAATAAAAATATTCTCAACAAGAAATGGAGGGACCCATAAAATAAATAAACTCAAGACCTAGTTGGAGGATAGGGGGTCTTATCACGAGCCAACCTATTAGGTCCATGGGCATGTAGCGGTATGACACTACCATTCAACTAGCCACCACACTAGGGTAGTGGCTCTTGGTGGCATAACTAAGAGAAAGGGGGTCTAATCACAAGCCAACCTTCTCATCTCCGTGAAATGACTGTGGGTAACACTATCACCACTGGTCACCACGTGAGGTCAATGTCCCCTAACTATTCTCTTGAAAGAAAAATCAATAAGATAAAAAGGTAAAAGGCATTGAATGGGATTGGAAACATTTGCATCCATGACAAGGTGCAACTCACCCTCTTTAGAGGCACCCACAAGTAAGACATACATTTCCTTATCATCACTGCACCCATTGCTCAAACATAACCATAACACCTCGTCCACTTACATGACCTGGATTGATATTCACTTGGAAACATCCCACATCCAATGAGAATTAGCCCAATATGACCTCCTAAAACCCTATCCAAACCTGGCTTGTAGAATAGCATAACGCCTTTGAGAATTTGTTTGGGAAAGGGGGGTTTTATGCACATGTTTAGATAACTTGATTATTAGACATGATTGACATTGCTATGATCCCATGGAGGGTGTACTTGTTTCTGCTACAAGACCATGCTCGACAGATAGGTACACATGGGGAGATGATTAGTTCGAACCTCCATAGGGCTGAAATCCCAACAAATGGATGTTGAGACCCCAGCAAGGACCAAACATATCCCAGAGGCTTGCACTAGAGAGAGAGGAGGATGTTCCAGCAAATACATCCTGGAAGTACTAGACCCAGGGGGTTCTTTCCCTCCCACATGATATTCCCCCCTGAAGACCATAAACATCATCATTCAGAGCCTTGATGTCACCTAGTTGAGGTGTATAGCTTGAGGACGGTTTGGGTTGGCACATGTGGCATCTCCTGAGGGGTTTTGATCCCCAACATTTCACTTGGAGGGATAGTGTTCCAACAGAGAGGCTAACGTAACCCTAGGAGGGGCATGACATCACCCTAAAAATATCAAATTAGGGTTTTATTTGTCAAATTTATGTAAAAATGAATTTTCTCATGTAAACTAGCCATGTCGGCCTTTTTGACCTAATTTTGTAATTAAAGGTCATTTTCACTGTATAAATAGGGGATTTTCCCCTTGTATTTTTTCATCATTCATTGACTCACAAGTGAGGTCTGAAATTTGCACAGTGCTTAAGGGTTATTGGCTGAAATTTTAGGCGCACTTCTTGGAGGAGGCTAAATTTGGTGTTTTTTGGCATTTTCTTGGTGGAAGGTCTTCAACTAGGCTTATTGCTAGATTATTCTTGGTGTATGTAAGTGAATTTATGCAATCCTTCTTTTCTTTAAATGATTATGGTACATTTACTTTTCATTTTTTCCAAGATTATGAAACTGCTAGTTTAAAACCCTAAGAGAAAAAGCACATGTTATTGTCCTTATCTTAACAACTTTTCACCTACTAGATTGTGCTAGAAACCCTACCTTTGAAGCATTGTACTAGAGCCCTACCATTTCATCACTCTAGTATCATTTTCTTCATCAAGCCATTGTTTTTTTCAAACTTGAGCTAAAGAAGAAGGAAAACCGCTAGGGCCTAGGTTTACCTACTTCCTAGTAGTCATTTTTCTTCTAAGGCTTGTTGATTGAGGCCTTGGGTTACCAAAACCTCAATCATCATCCTTCTTTTTCCTTATCTCTTACATTATCATTTGTTTCCTTCAAGTTTGTTTCTACAAAGTGACTCCATTACCCCTAAAAGGAACAGATTTAGACCTTGAATTTGATTGATTGATGAAACCAACCCTTAAATCTTTTACCTCAAGAAACCTACTAACCTTTCCTAACCCTAGATTAGACTAATTCATTAACCTTCTTGTTTATGTTACATAAGTAATCTACAACCAATTATTACAGCAGTAAAATCACTTAAAAGCAATTGCAAAAGATGATTTTTGCATTGCCTAATTAGCTTATGACAAGTGTTAGTACATTGATATTGTTGGGTTATTATTTTTGGTCATTGTGAAGCTCTTTTAAGGTATTTATTGTGAAGCTATCATCTTGTATACATTTCTGTTATAAAATTAT